>RQTK01001344.1:90169-108136 GCA_003991915.1 Elysia chlorotica | reverse complement strand
TACAAACACAGCCACTGATTTCAATATGGAGGGTATTTTTGTAATGTTCAGGTTTGTACTAAATATTCCTATGTAACCTAACAAATTTGATGGTAATTTTAATATGAGAAGAAAATTATGCCAAAACACACAAGAAAAAAGGACTTGCAAAATGTAATCACATTTATAGTAATTTCAATTTTAATGGATATTGGATTTGTCGATATTCATACTGTACCAAAAACATGTCAGCTGAATCATTAGACTACAGACTTACATAGAGCCAGTGTGTCAATCTTGTTCCACGGTGAGGTTGAGATGCAGCACTCCTTCCAGGCTCGGAACAACTTGTCTCGGTGTGTGGGCACATCCCAGGGGAGCTCTGTTCACATGCGGAGATCAGGAGGTGGAAAAATGTATCCTTAAAAATATAGTTCGTATTGACTATGATGTTGAGTTGGTTTAACATCCAACATAAGCACTATATAGGCTATATTGTGCTCGGACCCCAAGACTGACATCTAAAAATTTTATGTGCTACCACACACAAGACAGGGCAGGGATACAATGACTCCTGCCCCAGCCGATCACATTAAACTGACACCAACCCAACCAGTGGGGGGTGAGATCACCAGGGCTTGAACCAATCAATATAATGTACTTTCATTTTCATCATGATTTTGACTGGACTCTCTCTCTGTCTCTGTTCTTTTCCTGGTGCATTGAACATTCTACTGGTTCCAAAAGAATAAAACGGTCGTGGGATTTATAAATGAAGCCAATATAATTTTTTTTTTTTAAAGGAATACATATGATGGTGAGAAAAGAATTATTCCTCAAAAGTATAATACAAATTTCTCTGCCGTGTATCCCACTTACATGAAAAACTTTGGTTAAATAACAAAGGTCTAAATCTAGCTGTCAGCAACTAGGCTATAGCAATTACACGTAGTATATTACGTGTCATCAAGGGATGGATAAATAAGAAAGGCAACCTTTGATGCAGATTGATGGCTTCTGCAAGCCTACCTCAGATTTTTGCAAAAGGGCCACACTATAAAATCCGAGGTGGGGTACCTCATCGCTTGCAACCCACTCCGTCTTAGATTACCCGCTCACACTATGAAACACGATTCTTTCTCTTTAATTAACACCCCTACCTACCCACTTTTGCCCTTGTTTAAAGTTTAAGAAAAAGTTTTAACAGAGCAGGATGTAATTTAAAAAAAAAAATTTGTCAAGCTAACACATTATTTTTCACTTCCCCAGCATAGTGATTATTTCTATAATGAACTAAGACTATTGGAAATATACGATATCAGATGGGTGAGATAATTTGGCAGACGGGAGGTGAAGAGAGGGGGTGAACATACATGAGCTTGTGAACCGTTACAAACGGTAGACTAGGCAACAGCCATGTAAGAAGATCAGAGAAATCTTCCTTCTGCCAGCCTTTGTCACGCGGACTCGTGGCGCCTATGGGTCTACAGCCAGGAAACTCAAGAGTTTAAAATTGAGATGTTGACCGACGAACCTAAACTTCTCCTCCCGTAAGAATGGCCTGCCCTCGAATAAAATTCACACAGGGACAGCAGTTGTTTCGTTATGCGAGATTGGTAGGCATTCAAACAATAAGGAGTAAACGTGACTTGATCATTCTATTTTTTAAATCTCGCCCACCACTCCACTCGGTTGTCAATCACTAAATTCTTAACAGGCTTCGAAACTTGAAGGGTACGCGCTTTCTCTCTCTCTTTCTATCTATCTGTCTCTCTTGTTCTTTTCCTTCCCTCCTCCTTCTCAGTCTGCCTGTCTCTCTCTTTTTTTTCTTTCTCACTTTCGCCCCTTCTCTCTATCCGTCTCTCTCTCTCTGTCACATCTCCCTCTTTTCCCTCTGCCCCATCTCTATCTCACTATTCCTTCTTCTCTTTCCTTTCTAGCTCTGACCCTCTCACTCCCACTCTTTCAGTCTCTCTCATCCTCTATATTTCTGTCTCTTTCTATCTTGCTCTTTACCCCAACTATCCGAACTTTATCTCCTTATTTTTATCTTTCCTACTTTGTCTCTTCTCTCTTTCCTTTTTTATTTCTCTTTCACTCTCTTTCTCTCCTTGAATGACAGTTGATGTCTAGGGGAGCGCAATATATAATCGTATGGCCATATGTTCTATTTCATTTAATTTACTCAAATTAAATTTTGATCCCTCAACAAGAGCGTTGACCGTTTCTTTACTTCATAAACAGTGAGAAGATGTGTACACTGCTGCAGAAGTGCGGTAACTCTGGTAATCCACCTGGTCGAAATCAAACAAATCTTCCTTTCCTATCGGTAACTCTGGTAATCCACCTGGTCGAAATCAAACAAATCTTCCTTGGCCTATCGGTAACTCTGGTAATACGCCTGGTCGAAATCAAACAAATCTTCCTTGGCCTATCGGTAACTCTGGTAATCCACTTGGTCGAAATCAAACAAATCTTCCTTTGCCTATCGGTAACTCCCCACACTTTTTAGTCTATGGGCAGGGAACTCAGTTTAACATGCAGGTGTGAACAATCTGACTGCTCTGGACTGAAAATCATGGCTATTGCACTGACCAAAAAGGAGTTGACCATTCACGCAACGTGCCTTCATACGATTTCTCATAAAACCTTTTAATGTTGTTTGTTCTCTCTATCCCTCCCTCCCTCTATATATATATATATATATATATTTTTCCCCTCCCTTTCTCCCTCTCTTCTTTTTCTTTTTCGCTACAGACTGGGCTTCCAATCACTGAAGAGTAGGTGGGACTTGAAAATTTTGCAAGGTGTATGTTACCACAAACAAGTGAGATAAAGCAATGGGGCTACTTGGCATTTACTCAGCAACGCCACTTTCCAAATAAACATAAGAACCACTCAGCCTAAAAACCTGTTTTTCTTGTCTCCCGAGGGGCGAGTTTTTAGGCAGAGACCACTGTAATTGTTACTACAATGCATATGGCAGGTTTCACAAAATGAACCCAGAAATATCCCAAATTTGGATAGAGTAAAAAGTTCAGCGATATAGTTAATTATACATCAAAATAAAGGTCTTTAAACACTGGTTCTTTTACTGTACTTAATTTTAGCTACAAATTTTTACTTTTTGAAAAATTTGAATTTGATGTTTGCTTCATACATCAATAATTTTGGTCCTGGATTTGATAAAGTGTTGTTGCATATGATTAAAACGAGTTTTTTTTTTTTTTTTAACGTAGATGAAATTTGTTCAAATAAAGTTTTTGATTCAAAATTAGTTAACATTGATAAATATGTTAACAAAATAAAAATATTATTAAAGACCTCAAAACTAATGAGATATCTTCAAACATGAAGTTATTTCCCTTGATCCTTAAAAATTTAATTACCTCCCCTGAAATTTGAGTGAGTAATATCCAAAACCTAAAAAAGGAAACTTGATCCGTCCGTAGATCTAAGGTCCCTGTCGTCGGCTTTGGCGATACGATGCACAGGTTTAAAATAACTAAGTAACGAAAATGAAAGTCTGGTAAACTGCTGGCCCCTGTCAAATTTAGCCGACCCCTTGGAATGTACATTCTCATTAAATTTTGTGTTTTCAGCCCAAAACCCAGATTTCTGGACTATGCTTGCTTTTAATGCAGAATATTCGAATAAGGAAGAATTGTCCAATTTAGGCCTTATATTTGTCAACAAGAATAAGGTAACTAAAATGGGATATTGGTTCATCGGTAAATCAACAAGGGCGACACATTTAAAATTAAAAAAACATTATATATATTTGGTTCTTTTTCTAGCCCTTTCAATACACAAATAATAACTGTAAATAAAAAACAAACAAAAGAATTTATCAAAATATTATCTCAAATACAAATTGAAGTTAGCACCACCTCAGTGCACCCATATTTTAAAATATGCCATATGTATTTTTATTGCTTCTTTAGTACTATATCAATACACTGTTTTAATACTAGCATTTTAATTTAGCACACACCTTTAAGTTTTATTTATAGTGCATATCATGTATTTTTATTGTAAAGCGCTCTGAGCACAAGTATAATTATTCGGGGTAGAGAGCTAAAGAAATAAAGTTTAATATTATTATTATTATTAATACTAAAACTCAAGGTCTAATCATAATTTTTGTAGTTACAAGGAGTCTGCCTCCTCTAAATCCCACCCATCTTACTTTTGTTAGTTAAGGTGTCAATATGTTACCTCCAGCTAGAAGAGCTACCAGTATAATGCCACAGGACCAAACATCTGCTGGCTCTGCCTTGTAAGGCACACACTTGAAGACCTCGGGCGCAGTGTAGGGTTTTGTTCCACACATTCGACTCAGTTCTCTCTCCTGGCCCTGGTATCGAAAAACTGTCGCCATGCCAAAATCTGTGATTTGCAACGTGTCTGCAAAGAGAGGTCCATTTAAAAAGATTAGGAGCATTTCCATAACAATTTATATGAATTAGTCAAGGCCTGATCCTAGTATCATTTTGATTAAAATAATATTATATCTATATAAATATTGTAGTAAAATCAAGGGGTTCTTCGCAAATGGCTTGAAGATGGCTTTACCAATAATTATGAAATTTTCACAGAAGCTACATCTTACTAAATACTAGGTTTACCTCACCCTTTTTTATTGATTAAAAAAAAACAAACTATTATAATAAAAAATAAAATAGTTCCCTATTAGATTTTCCAGTAATCTTTTATAATAACTAGGCTTGGTTAAATATACTCGTTACCCATCGTCAAGCCCAATTTTTCAAGAAGCCAAAGCGTCATAGGCTACCGAATGTTTGAATGGCATTACTACCAGTTCGGCAGTTCCATGCACAATCAATCTAGATCTAGAATCTAGGCTTACTTGAGCAATCTATCTAGATCTGTAACCAGAATCTAGGCTTACTTAAGCAATCTATCTAGATCTAGAATCTAAGCTTAATTGAGCAATCTATCTAGATCTAAAATCTAGGATTACTTGAACAATCTATCCAGATCTACAATCTACGCTTAACTGATGAAAAAGGCTATTTTCAGCAACTTAAGTTGTCATTGCTACCAGTTCTACCGCACTACCACTAGCCTTGATCTAGATCTACCGCTGGGTATGAGCAAATGCCAGCCCCTAGGCTAGAAGTAGAACTACTAGCTTATCCAGTGTCCCCACCAGGTCGGGAAATCGGGAAAAAGTTGGGAATTTTGTGGTAGGTCAGGAAAAACAAGATCTAAATGCTTAAAAATTGTATGTGTTGGAAAAATTCAGGAAATTTCAGTCAAGGGAGACGACTTATCAAAAATGCAAGGGGATGTAACTTGCTACTTTTAGTTGAATAGCAAATATTGGGATTGTTTTGATATTTAAAGTTCTTAACTTATTTATTGAATGTGAGTAAATACACACTTACTTTGAAAAGCAATTTTAGAGGGGAAATGTGGCATAAAAATGACAACATTTTTAACTTGTACAAAGGCAATAAAATTACCAATTACAAATCAAAGAATTAAATTATTAAGTTAAAATAGCAAATTTTCAATCTGGTGCTAAAATTGAAAACTTCTAGAATAATTAGAATTGTATAGGCATATGAAAAAAAAAAACACACAAAAAAAACCCATTCAGAATAAGCTTATTTAAAAAAAATAAACCAGCTTATAGGCTATACTTAAATATAAAGAATAACAAGAATATATAAATAAAAATAAAAAAAAAAAAAAAATAAGGATAACAATAGGTTAAAATATAAAAAAAAAAGAGCTTGAAGAAATAAAATATGACTATTATAAGAAAAAAAAAAAAAGAAAAGATGTATAAATCGAAAAATGTTGATGTATTATAAAGAGGAAGCAAAAATGTATTAACTGATGGCAAGGAGTCTAGAAGTAAGATGTCACTGATGTTGGGAATTTCGTGGTAGGTCAGGAAAAACAAGATCTAAATGCTTAAAAATTGTATGTGTTGGAAAAATTCAGGAAATTTCAGTCAAGGGAGACGACTTATCAAAAATGCAAGGGGATGTAACTTGCTACTTTTAGTTGAATAGCAAATATTGGGATTGTTTTGATATTTAAAGTTCTTAACTTATTTATTGAATGTGAGTAAATACACACTTACTTTGAAAAGCAATTTTAGAGGGGAAATTTGGCATAAAAATGACAACATTTTTAACTTGTACAAAGGCAATAAAATTACCAATTACAAATCAAAGAATTAAATTATTAAGTTAAAATAGCAAATTTTCAATCTGGTGCTAAAATTGAAAACTTCTAGAATAATTAGAATTGTATAGGCATATGAAAAAAAAAAACACACAAAAAAAACCCATTCAGAATAAGCTTATTTAAAAAAAATAAACCAGCTTATAGGCTATACTTGAATTTGATGAATAACATGACTATATTAATCAACCTTTTTACCCAACAAAGATTGGGATGTCACTGGGTTTCATTTTGTGAAATCATGAGCTTGAAGGGATAGGGTCTGTCTATTATTAGTACAAGTAGTAGTGTAGCTGTCTAGATCGAATTGTTGATGTATTATAAGGAGGAAGCAAAATGTATTAACTGATGGCAAGGAGTCTAGAAGTAAGATGTCACTGACGACTCATAACTGAAATATTATAGCAAAATTATCTGTAGTTTTGTGAAAATATTACACAAAATTTACATGTGCATACATTTAAAAACATGTTTTTTTTATTTTGGGATCTAGGTCATTCGTGGCAGCATGATTTTTGCAGCACATTAGGGTCTTGAAAAAAATTTCAATGATTTGGTGTGGACCCTGCCTACCGGTATCAAACAACACCGCAGCTCAAGCATAATTATTCTCTTGAGTGTGTCTGAGGATGTACCCTATTTTTTTTTTACTAGACATAATCTCTTGAATGTGTCTGTGGATGAACCTCTTTTGGGCAAGGCGCTCACTATGTTATGCTTGGATGACCTACTTTATTGCCGATGGAAATAGGTATTCAACATATTATTTTTCAATTGCTATACAGTGAAAACCCTTTTCAGCCTTGCCCTCTGAACAATGTGTTTAAACACAAATTTCACCTATATCATATTAACTCCAAAACAAAAAACGCAAAATCGGAACTTTAAATTTTAAATAATATTGGGCTAACTAAAATCAAAAGCTCCCCTTTCAAAAAGAAATACTATTCCACTGTATTCAACATCTTCGTATGAACGGGTACCCCAGCTTGTGTTTACATATTTAAAGATTTTGACAAAGCCCCTGAAAAACATCAAGAGAATAGGGTTAAATAAGAAGGTAGACCTTCAAAAGCAATCAGGCCTGACTTTGTATAAAAATGCCAAACATCATCAAATTATATAGATCTATGTTATGAAATGAGAAAAATTAACGAGACTCGCTATTTACTATTATTACTTTATTTCATGTTGTCTTGTAGAAAGAAATATTCATACCATTCTCATCCAAGAGCAAGTTCTCAGGTTTAAGGTCCCTGTGACAAACACCACGGCTGTGAAGATATTCCTGATGTTTGCAAGAAGAGAACACAAAGACAGGATTCAGTAACAGCAAAAAAGCTTTTCAATATCTAGCATCTAACAAAATAGAAAATTACAGCTCTCTTCTAGATATAACTAAATTATTTAAAGATTATACTACTGAAAGAGAAACTTATCTACAGGGTATGTAAAACTTAATGCTCAATCAAAGACCAGTAGATATATAATAATCAATTATGGCTGAACATTAGACATAATGAACATGACATGTACTTCCTATGGACATGTTTTTAGTTCTTCACTAAAAAATGCAAGTAAAAAACCCCACATAACATGTATTAACACCTAAATTGAATGAATGGAGCATGTTGTTGATGTTGTTGAGTTGGTTTAACGTCCAACAACAGCACTATATAGGCTATACTGTGGACGGACCCCAAGACTGCCATCTGACAAGTTAATGTGCTCCCACACACACGACGGGGCGGGGATACCATGACTCTTCTCAACTAGTCACATTGAACTGACACCAACCCAACCAGTATGGAGCGAAATAGCCAGGGCTCGAACCCGAAACTTTTGCATCGTGAGCCGATGTTCTACTCCAGGGCCACCGTGTCCCCTAATTTATAGTCCAACTCTGGACCACAATAAATATCAGGAATTAACATATAAATAGAAAGAAACAAGGCTTGGTTCAAACCCAAAGAAACAGAAAAGAAAGATAGGCCTAGTCCAAGAACAAGCACAAATTTAATGCTTGCAAGAGCTGCCTCAGTGGGGTATCCTGTGGTATTCTGAATCAGGCATAACAGTTCTATTTAGAATGATTACTAAGGTTCTATTTTTAGCCAATATAGTCAAATTCAACCCAAAATAGACATGGCGCTCTAAACGCGGCATTTTAGTTGAGCTAGACCGAGACGTGTGCGGCCGTGATCGCCTTATCTTAATAGGGGTCACGAAGAGGTCACTTGACCCTCCGTTACCTGCGGCGCGGAGGTCTGTTACTGAATTTAGTGCCCTCATAATAAGTGCTCTAGATAAGTGAGTATTAACAGTGCGCTATCCTAATAATGTCATTGGAAAAACAAACAAAAAAATCTCCTGTTTAAAAAAACAACCATGCTTTTAAGTTCAATAGATTAAAAGATTGTGTCTCGATTGGGTATAAAAAGTAGGATAAATGATATTTAAATGCTTTAACTTAATTTTAAATATTGAAAGTTTGCGCGGATCGAGCTTGGTAAAAACTACATGTATATCAAACTTGTCACTTAAACTTATTGTCGTTCTTTCACCCGTATTGAAGTTATGAGTAACTAAAGTATAAATTTACAGTTTTGGCTGTTACAAAAAAAAAATGAATTGAAGCCTTTTTTATCGCAAACATTTTAAAATACTTTCAAACAATCGTATTATACTAGGAATATTTTTTGTAAAGGAAAATAAGTTTAAACAATCGATCTTAAAATTTCAATATATATAAAAATGACTTTAACAAAGGTCATGAGTCAGGTGTATCTATACTGACATTCTTGGCTCTTCTTTTTCTTCTTTGAACAGGTATACTCATGTTGAGATGAGGGTTGATCTGAAGAAGATGAGACTTAAATAAAATGTTGTCTTTTAACTTTATTTTAAATACCACAGACTGTACAGCTTTTGGATAGCTTGGTGACTGTTTTCAATGCCTGGTTGTCCAAGCAAGCCCAACACAAACTAACAATGTTTCAGAAATGGAATGCAATGATGTTCGAGAATGTGTTGTTTTAGGAATGTTTTTTGTTTGTGTTAAAAATGTTGTCTGTAGATTGTTATATCTGTATCAATGGCACTCTGACTCGACGCAATCACACCCTCGGTCATTGGTTTGCAGTATGATAAGGCTACATGAACTTGGCGAAATGGGTTATTGAGTCTGTTGAATTCAGGTTCAATATCATAGGCTATGTGCGAAATAAGGGGTTATTTGTGAATGCTTGTGTCTGATTATTGTGCGTGTGAGGTTAAAATAAACGCCTGGTTGTAAATTACTTGTGGTAGTGGTTTCCCACAAAGGAGCAGCTATGGTAGGCCTGGAGACAATATTTAAAAGACCATCTAGACTCGAAGCTAAATGCCAATCCTGGGTGCAAGGTCAACATGTTCCATGTCTGTCAGTATCTCTTCTGTTTGTGTTAGCTGTCTAGTGAAACTGATAATGTCCTCCGAGATTTCAGTGAGCACAAAGCATCCTTTAAACTGCCTTATCTTGTCATAGAACAGGCTCCAGTTGCTGCCATATTTCTTAACTAATTTGTGTGTCTGACATCTAGTTTTCTGGTTATGCAGAGATCTAAGGCATGGGCCTCCAGTAAAAGAAGCTTTTAAGGTGTTTCAAGACAACACAGATGAGAATATGCACATAGGGAGGAGCACATAGGATAAATCCAATGGTATCTGCAGAAACGCGGTGAAGCTACAATTGAAAAAATGTCGTAGCCTGTTTGATGTCGCCACAACTCTCCTGCATTGCTCGGTTTCTTTCGCTGATACCCAAAACGGTTCCATCATCCAGGGGACCAGATAAAACGGCATGCAATCGCCATCTTGGCATCAAGCATCAAACGCAAGGATAGATCCCTTGTGGGCCCGACAAGCCTAGCAGTTTGCACAGAAAGTCTTAGTCTCCATTCAGGAATACTTTGATCTCCCGACCATGCCATTCAGGTTTTACGAGGCGTTCTATTTCAAAGATAACAAAAATCTCCTATGTTGATATGGGTGGCTTTCATGGAAGCAATGGCTATGACTACAATAATTATTCTAAATAATTATTTTAAAGATGAAAGAGTAAGATCTAATGGAGAATCGAAAATTATTTGGTTGGCAATTTAGGTATTGTAATGTTTCTTTGCCTATCTACTTTGAAATGAGTAGAACAAACATAATTTTTTTCCGGATATTAAAAGACATATTTAAAATGTAACGATGCGTATTTAAGGAATCAAGTTTGTAAAAAAGAGAACACTTTATGAGTTGCACTTATAAATATGCCCACACACACACTATTCTAGAATTTCAACGAATAGGCGGAGAAACATAGTTTTCACTATAATATTATAAAGACAAAATGTGGCACTATCAATTAATAGTGGTTCTGCTCAATTACGATCAGCAGATACTGAGATAAAACACGCATAACTTTGCTGATTTTTTCTCGTTAGCCAGAATCAAACTCAGGTAAAACACTTTAAACAGCCCGCGCCTGGCCTGAGTGACAGGTGTCCCCTGGGAGGCGATTTATGACCCTGCAGCCGGCGGCCTGCTGCTCAACTAAAATGCACAGAATTGCGCGTTTTGTAGCGCCGTGTAGAACACATTACTGAAGGGAAACCGTAAGTCCGTATCTGGCTGGTTTGAACACTGACCAGGTGTGCTCTGGGTGGCCGTATTTTTGTTAAATAGAAAGTCTATGGAAATCTTTAGGTCAGATTTAGCCGTGTTACACGGAAAAGAGTTAACCTAGTTTTAATGTAGGGTAAAATAAAAAGGCAGTGATGCCAACTGGATCATTATTTTTTTATGAACCTTTCGTGTAAAGCAGCAAACATAATATATCACAATAGATAACCCTTTCACGGACTTTTACTGAACTCTGACCAAGTACTGAAAATCCGTAAATCTTAAGAAAATTGGCATCACTGAAAGGGGCAGTCACAAATGTATGGGATAGAGGTTACAAGAAAAAAAAATCTATTGGAGTACACAAGTTAGATAATATGCTCTTCAAATTAAGTGAACGAAAGAAAAAAAAGAAAACTTACTACACCCTCTATGAGGTGATGGAAATGTCTCAAAGCTTCTGGCGCTTTCATGCCCACATCTGGTTCTGTATTGGAAATGCAAACAGAGTGTCAATGACATTAGCATACTATTTTCTTAAAAAAGCAAAGGCGAAATGAATAAAAAAACAAAACAGATACCATCATTATAAAACTTAAACAAGACTAACATTGCAAGAAAAAAAAAATACAAACCTATCCTATCAAACAGTTCGCCCCCACTGGCATACTTGAGAAACAAATAGTGAACTGTCTCCGCCTTGCGGTAGCCATAAAACTTGATGACATTCTTGTGGTCCAACATCTTGTGAATGCAGATCTGAGGGAGTAAGGAACGGCATTAATAATATTTAGACTATTTAAAAGTTTCCTGGACAAAATCATATTTTTCTTTAATATCATATAAAATGCAAAATGTTATTGGGTAGGCTTTAGTGTAAATATTGTGTTTCTAATTTAAGAGTTACTCAGTATTAAACAGGTGCTGGAAAAGCACAAGTAAATGAACTGTGCCGGATCTGTGCCAATATTTGCATCACTACAGAGCAAAAAAAGACAATAATTGCTGTGTACACAAATTAATTTTTTTATTCATTTAATGATTTGTGTCCATTCTTGGAGGCCTTTTGTCCTTTAAATTTATATAGACTTCAAAATTTGGCAATATTCTTTATTTGCTCAAAACATTTGATAGACAAAAATGTGGAAAATCTATCTTCCGTTTCACTACCGTGGAAGGTGCCGTGTCTCACACGAAACCACTACGGCCAAGCTCGATTCCAGACAAACAAGCAGCAATAAATAAGTACATAACAATACAGAAAATGTCCACAAATAAAATTATTTGCAAGCAGCACATATATTACAAGAGAAACACTGTATTCCACACACACAGCAATACAGGGTAGGGCTGGGTCTGTCAGGATAGCAAGGTACAGAGAACACTCATCAAATGATAAACCGTTGAGCCAGCGGCTATACAAACGATCTAGAAAAATACACTACATATTAACAACTTGTAAGTTATTTACTCCAGGTCGCACTTGCTATACATAAATGAACTGTGTTATTTCTTAAAAACCATAATGTGTGTAAAATGTTGTGTTGTATAATTTTGAAGTTCAATTTAATTATTTACGTAATATAATGTCTCTCTGATTTACAAGAATAATGTTTGTTGAAAACTTGCTACCAAGTTTTACAGCCTAAATTTAGGTAATGAAAGAAAAAATTGCAGAGCACTGATTGAGCTGCCAAGGCACCACTTTTTTCTACAATGTCTTGTTATTTGGGGCGAATAAAGGTCGAACGTGTTGAAAACACAATGCTTGGGTATTTTACAAAATCGTGGGAATTCTTTTATTTTAATTGAATAGTTTATATGAGTAGTCACCAATTCAATCATAAGAATGCAAACAAGTATTTCGATTTCCAACCCGATAACAAAAAAGTACTTGAGCTATTTTTTTCTTTCTTTCTGTAAACAACTTCCCAAAGAGTGAAACCTTGCCGCTGCTTGGGAGGCTTGCATGTCTCAATGACCTCTAGAGCTATGCTGGCTGGAGATTCATCTCCTGGTAGGGTCACCCAAGCCAGACAGATTTAAAGGTAGAGACCAGACTAAAAGCACTCACTGGCCATCCACGTTGGGGGTTGAGCATGGGACCAGCAGCCCCCTCTCGTAAAAAAAAAATCACTGTTACAGAAACCGCAACAGATATCCACAAAACCTGCTCTTCTGACAACCAAGAAAAAGACCAGGATGGGGACTTGGAACACCAGAACCCTGTATGAAACTGGAAGCACGTGTTAAGAAATGAACTGGTACAACTTGAAGATATTGGGCCTCTGTGAGACCAGATGGACAAGGACAGTAAGAACAAGACTAGCTGATGGAAATACCATAATCCATTCTGATCAAGCACTCACACATGGAGTCGCACTATTTATGGCACCCGAGGCAACACATGCAGTTGCACTATTGTCCTGGGAACCTATTTCACAAAAAATTCTCACTGCAAGATTCAACTCGAAGGGCAGAAGAGTCACCATTATCCAGTGCTATGCTCCCACAAAATAATGCACAAGACATGGAAGATTAAATTTTTGTGACACGCCCAGACGGTGATCGACAAAGTCCCAAAGAGAGACATCAAAATATTGTTGGGAGACCTAAACGCTAAAGTAGTCATAGACAACATAAAGTAATAGAACACATCATGGGAACCCATGGCACCGGAGAAGAGAACTATAATGGAAAAATCTTCAGTGAGTTATGCCGCTTTAATGACCTGGTATTCAGAGGCACTTTGTTCCCGAACAAGACCATCCACAAAACGACATGGATCTCCCCAAACGACAAGACCGAAAACCAAATAGACCACATCACAATCAGCAGAAAGTGGAGACGGAGCATGCACGACGTTAGAATGAAACGTGGCGCAGATGTAGCATCAGATCACCACCTGGTGGCTGCAGTACTAAAGACCAAGCTCAAGACTTTCAACGACAGCGCAGGACGACCTGCACACAAGTATAATGTACAGTGCCTAAGAGAGAAACAGAAATCAGAGCATTTCAAAATCGAGCTGAGGAACAAATTCAGTGTGCTTCCCCTACTATCAAAAGAAACAATTGAAGAACAGTGGCAAGAGACCTGACCTGGAAGGAGACATGGTCAACTGGTTTGGGCAAGAAGTTCAGAAAACACAAGGAGTGGATCTTAACTGACACCTGGACACGCATCACGGAAAGGAAGAACTCGAAACACAAGATCAACCAGGCACAGGGCATAGAGGAAAAACACACTACATTAGTACAAGCTTGATACTGAGAAAAAATAGAAAGGTGAAGAAAAGTGCCAGGAAAGACAAAAGAAATTCATAGAGGAGATGACAACAGAGGCAGAGGCTGCAGAAGGCAACAAAAATATGATAAAACTATGAAATCATCAGAGATGAAATCTCGGCGAGGAACAGAAACCCCAGCCGCCCCGTCAAAAACAAGAATGGAAACTTGATACCTGGCGAAAAAGAACAGAGAATAAGGAGGGCGTGGCACTTCAAGGAAACGCTCAACAGACCTGCCCCACTGGCCTCATCAGATTTTTATCCCACCACCAACTGAGCTCCTTGACAACACCAACCAGAGCAGAGATCTCCAAGGCCATGAGTCAGGAAAGGCAGCAGGTCCAAACGACAGACCACCTCAGGCTCTTAAGACCCTCAACTGACATGCTGCTCCCACTTCTATGCAAGATCTGGGAACGGGAGCAAGTTCCAGAAGACTGGAAAAGGGTTCACCTTGTAAAGCTGCCCAAGAAAGGGGACCTGTCATCCTGCACTAACTGGCGAGGAATCATGTTGTTATCCATCCCTGGCAAAGTTTTAACAAGAATCATGTCAAAGAGACTATCCTGGACAAGAGACTCCCGAGATGAACAGGCAGGCTTCCGACAAGATCATCCGTGCAGACGACATAGCTACCGTGCGCATCATCATCGAATAGTCACTGGAGTGGCAGACCCCATCTGTATGCAGTGTTCGTTGTCTTTCAAAAAGCATTCGACAGCATCGATCGAGGTGTCATATGGAGACTGATTTACCGCTATGGCTTTCCACCACAGTTCGTCACAATAATTCAACAACTTTATATTATAATTATAAAGCTGCCACTTGTCAAGTCATCCACGATGGTAAACTAACAGAACCCTTTAACGTAAAAACTGTTTGCTATTGCCGACAATGTTCCTTATGGTGGTTGATTGGGTTATGCGAAAATCATCTACAGGCCAGAGGACTGGTAAAAGTGGTATCCAGTGGATCTTCATGAGGCAGCTGAAGGATCTTGACTTTGCAGACGATATCACCTTCTTTCACAAAGACAAGAAGACGCACAAGAGAAACTATATCGTATGTCAGAAGAAGCCAGGAAGACTGGACCCCATATATATCGGAAAAACTGAGGCCATACGAATAAATAACAGACAGGCTAACCCACTGCAGCTGCATCAGGAAAACATCAAACTCAAAGAGGTTGACAAGTTTATCTTGGCAGTGTTGTAAGTACAAGACGGAGGACCAGACGAGGACATCAGATGCCGAATCAATGAGACCTGATACGCTTTTAATACCCTAAGACCAATCTGGAGGTCTACAGCCCTGTCGGTAAAAAATAATCTTAAACACCAACGTGAAGTCGTCTTACTCTGGCTCAGAAACATGGCGTGTTACCAAGACCAACAGCCATAAACAGCAATTCACCAACAGATGCCTCCGAAATATGGCACGTCACCAAGACCAACAGCCATAAACAGCAATCATTCACCAACAGATGCCTCAGAAACATCCTAATTGATCTAAAGCTATCACAAGCAAAGAACTTTGGGACAGAATGAAGCAAACCCCCATGGAGACAGAGATCACAAAGCGCAAATGGGGCTGGATAGGCCACACACTTCGAAATTCTGTATCGAACATCACAAGGCAAGCCCTGGAGTGGAACCTTCAAGGTAAACACAAGATCGGATGTCCGAAGCAGATTTGGCAGCGAAGCACCGACGCTGAGATAAAAGCTGTTGGTAGTCCATGGGCCGAACTGAAGAGGACTAGCCAGAACCGAGGGGGTTTGCTGCGGTCCTTTGTTCCACAGGGAATCAAGAGGCTTAACTCTTTAAACCCGAACAGCCACAGTGTGCGCCCAGTAAAATCACAAAAATGACGAAAAAGAAAAAAAAAATTTACATTCACATTAATGTGCTTTTTTTTCCGTATTTAATTTTTGAGAGATAAAAATAAATACCCAAAATCACTAATACTGCGCTGATCTAAGGTTGACCCCCATTGACCTCGGTTGGTAGACACAGGTCTCGGTTAACTAGGGCGCATTAAAAATGTATTTAAAAAACTATATTCCGCAAAAACCTTCCAAATTGTATGCTGTCAAATTAAACCTGTTTAAATGGGAAATCATATGTTGATCTTTGGAGGATCCTAGATTATTATCAACTTGGTCAACTAACCTCTTTGCGAACTTGTTCTTCGACACTGGAATCAACAACATTGATGATTTTAACTGCCACACACTCCATTGTGGCACTACACACTGCAAGCTTCACCCTGAAAAAAAAAATGAAACAAGGATCCAAACACATGATAAAGATGTCTGATTGGAATTGGCAACAAATTTGTTAGATAGCTTTTAGTTACTAATTTAAAATGCACAGTGCTTTAAAGTCTCCATCATTGGTCAGATGCCATTATTAACGCACATTATTAGTATTATTATTATTACAGTGATGCCAACTGAATCAATATTTTTTTATTGAAATTTTGTTTTTTTTATACTTGAATACCATCACTTATACAATTTAAACATTTTTTACAACCCCTTGACAATGGCATATTTTTACGAAACGCTGATTTGTCAATTTTTTTTAAAGCGAAAATCCGTAAAATTCGCAGAACTTTCCCCATCACTGTTCTTACCATTATTTGACGTCAAACTTTAAAATAATAAAATATAAATCAAATAAAAATCCTACATACTCGCCATAAGCTCCTTCTCCTAGGGTCTGTACAAACTCCCAGCCCTCAACGAATGGAGTTGGCTTGATATTCATCTTTTCTACTTTTTTCAGCTGTTGTCACTCAAGTCTTTGCGGTGAATCCAGTGACGGCGAAAAGAGAATGGAAAAAACATTAAATTGACAAAAAAATTAGCTTTTACGTCTTTGTGACACAATGGTGGAACTGTCTGAAATGAGAACGAAAAAAAGGAATGCACAATTATTTACCTCCTGGAATGAAAAATATATAGATTCTAGGACTCATTCTCAAAAGGTAATATCAATTTCTAAACTAAGGGTGAATATTTCAAATTGTGAATTATAAATAAAGAAAAGATGTGTTTCTTATAAATAGCATTAGTAACCCAAGTAATGGAGTAAAATAGTTTTAAAGATAATGCTTGTGTCATTGATACATCTTAGTACATTTAACTCTTTCAGGGTATAACTTTCTTCACAAAATGAGATCTAGATTCTAGATCTAGATCTCTAGAGATCTTGATCTTAGAAGCAAATAGTGTCAAATAAGAAGTCTAGAATCATAGATCTAGAAATCTAGATCTTAATCAGCTTCATATATGGAGGAACCTAGCAATATTTGTTGCAAGCATTCTTTTAAGGGGAAGAGAAATTAGAATCTAAGGCTTTATTGTTTTACTTACCATCAAAATTATAAACAAATCATTTCAGAACTTGTTTACCCCGCCATTTCCATTAACCGGATATCACGAACAACACGAATTCACGTTCACGTCTTCACGAGTCGTGTCTACGTTGTAGCATGCGACCTAAACAATAATAGTGTGTAAGTAGTCCCGTTGTTTCTTAAAAATATCACACATAATTATGGGACGGTTGGGGGCTGAGATTGTAAGAGGTTAGACCATGAACGCTTAGGCTATGGGGGTTAGGTCTATCATAGATTTTCTCTTCTTCTTTCAATCTCTCTCTCTCTCTCTCTCTCTCTCTCTCTCTCTCTCTCTCTCTCTCTATCTATCTATTCCCCCTCTCTATCTCTTTCTCTGCCGGCTTTCTTTCATGTTCTCTCAAGGTTCTGCTTTACGTGTCCCCCTCCTCCTCCTCCTCCTCCTCCTCCATTCTTCTTCTCCT
>RQTK01001344.1:15043-89268 GCA_003991915.1 Elysia chlorotica | reverse complement strand
ATTATTATTATTATTATTATTATAATTATTATCATTTTATATGAAATTCACCAGTTCATCCGCTGCCACCGACTACTTGATCTGGTTGTAACAACGTTTTGAAATTCCCTCTTTTTCGATGTGATTGGATACATACGTATATATGCGCTAATCTATATAACATTGCTTTGGGACATTATAAACATAAGTCTGCTACGTGCACCATTTTCCTCTCCCCAGTACCATCCAAGTTCTGTCGTGTTGTGACATCGCTGAATCCTCTAGTTCTATAAATAACTTCTTTGGAAAAAGCAAAGCTCTTTCCTGGTTTAATCTCCGAAGTTTAAAAAAGTTTTATATATGGCGACGGACCCACCCAGTACCAAAACGAAATGCGGCCACCAGAACGGGGCTCGAACCCTAGACCTCTTGCGTCGGAAGCCAATGCTGTCTGCCTCTCTCTCTCTCTCTCTCTCTCTCTCTCTCTCTCTCTCTCTCTCTCTCTCTTTTCCCTGGCAGTTAAACTCACCAATGTCCATTACAAGTATCACTATTAGGTTTGTAGAGCAGCATATTTAGGCGATGATCCTGTTTCAGCTCTCATTGGAGTACAGTCATGTTCTTTTATACTAGGGTCGGCCATGGATTTTCAGAGAAAGAAGAGAGGAAGATTGGGGGGGGGGGGGGGCAGATAAAAGATGAGAGATAGAGGGGGGGGGGGGGGGGAGAGAAAGAGAGGAGAGAGAGAGAGAGAGATAGAGAGAGAGAGAGAGAGAGAGAGAGAGAGAGAGAGAGAGAGAGAGAGAGAGAAGGGGATGGGTGGTGATTAATAGAGTTGGGAGGTTGATGGATAAGCTTTCTCCTTGTCTTATGTCTTCTAGATTTATGAGATTGATCCAGTAGGGCCTATAGGGACGTGTCCCAATATTAAAGTCTGACAGACTCACACGCTGCAACACACGATACAGCGCAGGGACTCGAAGGAGGTTCTAATATGCCTCATCATGGAGTCCCGTGTCGGTTCACATGGTTGGCATTTGCTTCTAGTTCTACCAACCCATCTTCCTAGCCCGTTCCATATCTTCCCTCGCTTTCTTCCTGTTCTTTTTACCCAGTTGCAACCATAAAGCTATGAATAAACGTCCATGGTTGCAATAAAGTTATACAAACTTTACAAACGCATGACATGGCTAACAAACTTTGCCGTTGTGGTTTTTACTTAGTTAATTTGAAAAATAACCGTGAGAATGGGACACGGGCCCTAATTCTACTGAGAAGGTTTAATCATGTGCCCGCTTCTTTTATACGTTCGATCGTCTCCTCTGTCGTCCATGACTTTCAGCATCCATAGTTTGAATCAAACGTCAGTTGCTACTTACTGTGATACGCTCCTCTACTGTTTTTTTTCTATACCCAAGTTTTGCTCCCTAGTATACTCTAGCTATAAATAGTCGGCCTACAGGAGTATATCGTTAGGTCTAGGTATGGAATCTTTAGTTATTTTTACACAATAGTTGGAAGTAGGCTTTTGATCACAGTCTGGGACAGGAGTCATGGTATACCCACAGAGTCTCTACGCATTGTGTGGCAGCACGTAAAATTAACAGACGTTAGTGTTGCGATCCGTCGACGTATTCATATGAGATCCTTCTTGAGAACCTAGCTAGAGAGCTTCTCCCATACAAAGAAAGACCTACCGGAGCGCAATTTTTTCATATAAAGGGCTAGTTTACTATTGGTCAGAACTCAGAATATGTTTCCTTTTCTGAAAGGTCTGTTTGGCTGGTGATTGCTTATTTTAATTTTGAATCTAATTGCAGCTGTTTGCTATCATCGCAAGTTATTTTAAAATATACATAATCATGAGATTTCACTACGGAGACGAGACTCTAGATAGAGACATCCGGGACTTGGCTGGTCACATTGTACTCACAATGACACACTCAGAAGGGAAAACACGTGGCCGCCAGACTGGTTTCGAATCAGGGTGTCCTGCGTGTGAACAATCTTTCTGAATTACTTTTAAAAATTTCAATTACTGCTACACAGAGACGGGTATAACTGTAAGGTAATCAAGACTCGTGTCTCATGCGGTTACATTAAACTAACAAAAACCCAACAAATAGGTGCCGATATCAGATTCTGCATCGAAGCCGACGCTCTAACCCCAGTGCTACCTTACCTCCGTGATTTTACCCTTTTTGGGTTCTTTGTGGGAGGGAATACTAATGTCTACTAGTTTTTACGTATCTGTGATACCTATACGCAGCCGGGTCGCAAGTCTAACATTTGACAATCTTATGTGCTGCCACACACAATACAGTGCGGGGAATCCAGGACTCCTGTCTCAGTCGGTCACACTATTCTGACACTAGACCCACTCAGTGAGGGACGTGCAAATTCTGATACTAGTTATAGAATGGACAACACACTACCACATGCGCTAGTTACCGCCTCCAACCAACTTGAACATCCACTTTTTTTTCCTAAATAAGGCCGTTAGCAGACACAAAGTGTTAACAGAGACACTAGATTTAGGCTGAGAACAAACAGCAGACACAGCGTCTTACCAGAGATACTAGATTTGGCATGGTGGTGTCAGATACATAGAGTACTTAATAACAGGCCTATTCAACGTGCGTCATTAGAAATAATGTGGAGGCGGTTACAATTTTCCTAACAAATTCAGGTTTTATATTACAAAAACACTTCAAAGGCAAAAAAGAATGATTTAGGAGTATAAAAGAATAATAAAGAAAGAATTTACAGGCTTACACATATATAAATAGTACACAGTAGGCTTTTTATCCTTAAAACACTATTGTTTCATATATTATTGTTTGTAAGTGTTCCGGTCAAATGAAAAGAGCTTTGCAGGGCATAATAAAGATAAAAGTGCCAGCCTATGAAGCACTTTATAGGTTTATTGTGGAAATAATTAAAATAACATTTGTGGGATCAAATAAATGGAAAAAATTGTTAAGTTGAAAAAGACTATAAAATTGAAATTTTATTAAGACAAAAATAGCTCTGCCCTAGGATAGCTTTAATAACTTTTCTTTTGTCTCCTTCTCCAATGGCAGGTTTTTTATTTTACAAAATTTGTTGGAAATATATTGCTCAATGTGAAGCAATGGTGATGATTTATTTTAAAGTCAAATGCTTCCGAGATCTTGAGCAGTGTATCCCTTAGAGAATTTCTGCACACATGGTTGACGACAAAAGACTTTGTAGGAAAAAATTGTCCACTGACAGGTTGAATCATAAGCTTTCTTCAAACCACTCTCCAAACTTTTCAAAATAACTATATATGTCCTCGCGTTTTTCACAAACATCATCTTTCCGTGTCACATAACCAGCAATATAAACTAAACTGTGCTTTATCTCATCTTTCAATGAACATTCCAAATCTGGCAACTTTTCTACCAACCCACAAACATCCTCTGTCCATTCAAATTTACATTTATGACAAGTATGACCAGAGTTTGTAAAAAACTCATCAACATCAACAAGTAATCGCAGCAATACTTTTGTTTGAAATATATTCACTTTTCCTAGTACTTGTTGGACATTAATAAAGTATGTTCCACCACTGCCCTGTCTTAATTTGCTGAGGGCCTTTTCAATGGGATCTGCAGTGAACTTTTCAAGTAAAACAGTTGGAAGATTCCAACAAAGATTTAACAAAATCAATGACGCCATTGCATGTATGCTATATTGCCAAAGAGGTATCACAGGTTAATATCTTCACTCTTTAACCTTGTTCTCCTTACAATAAAAATACAATAAAAATATGTCATCTGTTGTTTGCCATTGTGTTTTCAAAGAAAACCTATTGAAAAATGACTGGTTAATCCTGTTATTATCACCAGTGAACATAGTCAACAATTTTGTAAATCACCAAATGTCGCTAAAAAGGCCAGGCTTCACCAACCCTTCAACCTCTGTTATTATCACCAGTGAACATAGTCAACAATTTTGTAAATGTTGCTAAAAAGGCCAAGCTTCACCAACCCTTCAATCAACCATGTCGCTGAATTATCATAATCTAAAAAGAATAGGAAAAGAGAAATTAGTAGGCTATACCACTACATAAGTGGACGATCCAAGACTTCCTCAATATCACATTGCCCTATTGACTTCACTTCAGTATCACTAGATCTAGATTCTATGACTTGGACAGCAGACTACAGTAGGCTTATGAGAAAAGTAAACACTCGTTAACTCCCAGAGTCTAGACTAGTTAGTCTAGATCTAGACTAAATTTTAGATCTAGATCTAGTAATTTTTTTTGTATCATACATTGCAGTCACTAGATCTAAGTGGAGAAAGTTTTCTAAATAATGTATTCTCACCTTTTAGGTTCAGCAAAAAACAACATTGCTGTCAATAAAAGAGATAAATCTTCAAAACATTGATCCTAATCGAAAGCTAAGGAGGCTTCCATCTTGGAAATGTGTAACTTTGCCTTGTTTGCACCATCCCAAGTTAAATTCCAAAATATTTTTAGACCTTTTCTAAGTAAACTAGATTCGTGTAATCTTACTGAAAAATGTTTTTTAGTTTTTTTAAATGTTGAATTAATATGATTAACTTTTAAACATATTAAAAAAAACATTTCACGGGACTTGACAGTGGTAAAAGACGTTTGGCCTTTAGAGAAAAATAATTTTGGCTTCTGGTCTGGACTTTAGCCGGCTTCAACAGAGAAAAGTAATCACCGCCTCCACATTTTAAATGGTCTGCACGATGAGGAGGCTGTTAATATAGTAAGCTATGCTTTTAACCCATTTAGTCCTGGATATTGATTAAAGCAGCATATTGACCATTTCCTGACCGATCCGGGATTGAATGGGTTAAACTGTTTTGAATGTTTTGTCTATCTGCAGGAACTGCAGCATGCACAGCGCCTGGAGCGGCTGAGGGAAGAACAGCGACAGGTCCAGGACAGAGTCACGCAGAAGATGCAGTTTGAGCAGAAATACGAACCTTGTGTTGTGTGTGGGGACAGAGCCTCAGGTAAACCAAGAATCTTTGTCATTCAGGAGTCTGGCTCTAAATCTCTATATTTTTTAGCCTTTTAGGAGCTACACTATCAGAACGATTAGCACAACATTTATTCGAAATCAAACTCTGAATCGGACCTACATCTAGAATTCACTACCTTATGAACATAAACCCACGCTCTACCTTTGGGCTCCGACCCTCTAGTTAGCCTGTGTACAGTTTTATTTTCTTTATCCACAGCAAACTCGCATAATTTTGAGATCAATATTTTTTTGCCCAACTTCTTTGTTGAACAGGGGTAGGCAATATTTTGTCATGAAATGGGCATAAAAACAATAGTAAATCTATAGTTCTCATGACATTGGGCTAAGAGTAGACTAAAAAAAATTAATAAAATAAGATTACAAAGGAACTACGTCATTTTTTAAAGATTTTTGTCAGAGGTCTAAATAAAATTTAAGTCATGCAAAATTGGTCTCATACTTGTTTTTTTTTTTTTTAATTTTTAAATTTCCCCCTTTATAGTTTTAGATTATAAACAAATCAAAGATTTCAGAAACCACTTTTGTGTAGCCGACAAGATTTTCTGTACCTGCCCTAATCAACTCTAACGTTACTAGTTTCTAGTTAAGTTTTATATCTTTGATTGCTGGCTTTCACCAGTGGAACCATCATTCTCAGCGATCTCATATTTAGTGCTAATATTGTGTTTCTATTAAGCAGGACGTAATGAAGAATTTAATAACAACTCATTCTCTTTATTACTCTTCATTCTCAGGTCGACATTATGGCGCCATCAGTTGTGAAGGGTGTAAAGGCTTTTTCAAGAGGTCCATCCGCAAGCAGCTGGGTTACGCCTGCCGAGGGGCGAGGGATTGTCCAGTCAACAAGCTTCATCGGAACAGGTGTCAATACTGCCGGCTGCAGAAATGCCTCTCGGTGGGGATGAGATCTGAATGTAAGTTTACACTGTTTTTCTCCATCATGTATGTGTGTCTATTGT
Source organism: Elysia chlorotica (assembly GCA_003991915.1). NCBI lineage: Eukaryota > Metazoa > Mollusca > Gastropoda > Plakobranchidae > Elysia > Elysia chlorotica. The sequence goes on along the minus strand of RQTK01001344.1, from coordinate 83,279 downwards.
GTATTTAACCCCTTATGTGGCGTGACCTGCAGAATTTCCAAGTCTATTAACATTATTTTTTATTTGAAGCGGAAGTATCCATACTAAAACTTGTATTTATTTCATTCAGACTTTGTAACATTTCTGTATAAGCGTGCTTGTGAGTTATTTTATGTAAAGTGCTTTGAGCTTTGCTTTGTTGAGGAAAAGCGCTACATAAATAAAGATTAATATAATTATTGATCTAAAAAAGGCAGCTTAAAAATTAATTATATTTATAAAGCGCATATGTATACCAATTTGCTCCATCGGCTCTGAAGAGAAGGCTTTTTTCTTTCCAATTTGTTGGATAACTTAAACAGTATTATTTTGCTTTCACTTATGAAACTTTTGGGGGTAAAAAACCTCGAGGATGGCACTGCTTTCTCAGCAGGTTTTCTTTTTAGTTTTTACATTTGAGGCAATAAGGTTGAATCAGGCAAAAGTTGCTAAATAAAGGTTTGAGCTAGATCCCTTAAGACATAGAAAGAACACATCTCCAGTTCTGGATAGGATTTTAGGTTAGAGTTATTATTTTTTTAACTTCTTAAAGTGCATAGGATGCTTCTCAACACACTGTCACAAACGCAAAAGACCAAATTCTGACTTGTACCTTACTTGCACCTGATTATTCCTCCTTGCTTCTCATGTATTGTAATTTATTTCGTTTTTTTGTTTGTTGTGGTTTTACTTGAATTATAGCTGTACAGCAGGAGAGACGCCCAAGTGATCAAAGAGACAAAGTTCCGGGCACAGTGGCAACGTCCACTCAGAGAATCTACATCAGGAAAGATTTCAACAGCCCATCAGCCGCCATCCCTACTTTTAACCCGAAGGTAAAAACTGAAGTAGTTCCTATATTCTTGACAGAGCTTTAGGGAAACGAGAGTTAGAGAATTGATCGTACTACCAACCAGATATACTCAGCCTAAAACCATTGAAAGATATGAAAAAGACAAAATTGGTCTATATACATTGCGGTTGTTTTTGTGTTTTTTTTTCTCCCCAAAAATAATGAAAAATCAATAACCTTTTCATGTTGCATGATTTTTTATTTTTTTTTTAATGTGAAAGCTTTTATAATAATTATTTCAAAATGGAATGTGATTATCAATCATCAATGCAAAGATGTGTTAGAACAAGGGCATATCAATTAGCTCCAAATTTGCTTTACTAAATGGATATAGTACATATTAAAAAAAAATTAATGTTCAGATTGTTTTTCTTATTGTGTTTAAAAGTGTCTGACGGGATGAACGGGATGGTGTCACATTAGACACTTATTTCTTTAATTATATGAACCTAGATTATCTATTTGGGCTGTCAATTATTTTAAACTGTTAATAATTACTGTCAAAATCTTTGTTCGAAGTTTGTGACCTGTGATGCTTGGTTCATGGGAAAAAGAGAAAATATTATACAGAAATGTTTGAGTGATGTGACATGTCACGCTTTAATTTTGTGAACATGTAGTAAATAAAATTTTTGGAAAATAACATATGTGACCTGTCACATCAGACACTCTTCCAAGTCATCATAAAAACGGTATTTACAAGAACATAAAACGCCATATCATGTTCCCAACCATAAAAACCAGTTACTGAAGTCCTAATCTTCATGCTAGAAAGTATTACAAATTAAATTATGCATTTCTCAAATTTATACCATGTTCTAGCACTTTTGACCTTCGCGCTTTGTCTCCCGTTTTCCTCAGAGCCTGGAAGACCCCAAGTACGGCAGCCTTCTCGCCAACCTCCAGGAGCGTGTGGTGCAGACAGACCAGGGCATGGTTGTGCTCAGCTCACAGATGTCGCCTGGCTCCGTCGCCAACACAGGTACTTCCGTCAGGGTTATGTTTTTAGTCTGGACACTATATATAAAGCAACCAGGTTGAATCGGGCACAAATCAGAATTTGAAAAAAAAGTAAAATATTTGTTTTCTAGAGCCTGAGGTTGTCATTATCATTTGAATATAAAAGGGTCACAATAGAAAAGATTTTTCTTGTTTCTAAGAAGGAACTAGCTCAAAACTCATTTATAATATAGACTTGTGCCCGATTCACCCAGGTTGTTTCACATATATTAAATATTGATTATTATCATGTCTTTTGCCTGCTTGAAACATAGCTTATAGGATATATTAGCTATGTGCTTTGTCTTTTCTGTTCCCATAATAGTACGTTTTTTGTTTGTTGTTGTTTTTTAGTATGATGTGTGAAATGTTTTTTGTTTTGTTTTGCTACAAAGTGATAAAAGTAATCAAAGTATGGCTTATATCATCTAATGCAATGTAATGAGCATAAAAAAACAACAACTATATAGTATTAGTTGTTTTTTTTTTTTTCAAGAAATGAAAATAAAATTCACATATACAGATTCAGGAACTAAGAAAAACAATCTATTGTGCCTCATATCTCAAAACAGCCAATTACGGCATTTATATGTGTGGTTAAACACATCCTTAAAATTCTGTTGTGACTATAATTCTTCAATTTTTTGTTTGTTTTTGTTTTGGTCAGTGTGATTGTAAAGCATGCTAAGTTGATGTGTACCTTTTATTATTAGTGTTATGCTGAAAACAACCAGATGCAATATCAGCATTGGCTTTCATATATATATATATGCAATACCTGGCCTGCATTTTTTGGTGTGCAGTAACTAGTATTCATTTAGTTCATTTTTTGTTGTTTTTTTTGTTTTGATGACCCATTTCATATTTAACAAATTTATCTTGGCCTGCTTGGCTTTGACACCTTGGCAAACCTACAAGCATCTTATTGTAACTGCACATTGTCAAATAGGACAGTTACAATATTTTGCCTCTAGGCCGCTATCTATTACCCGCCAGCGCTGAACTGTCTTTATATAGCAGTATGTTTTAGTATTATTATTGATATTTATAAACTTATGATTAGTCTCCAACGGGATAGATAAATTATAAAATTTAGTAATAAGCTCAAATGGTCGTAAAAGCTTGATACAAAACAATTCAAAGGAATTAAGTAATTTTTATATCATTTTTGCAAGCCACGGTGAACACAACTAACTAGATACATCCAAGCACCACATTAATCACATTGCGGTACTAGTTTGAAAAAAAAAACATAAGCAATTATTTAGTACTTTACTTGTATGTCGTTTTTTTTTTAGTTTTTTTGTTTGTTTTGATTTTCTCTATATTTAGATCTCACCACCCTAGCTAATGTTGTCAGCACAGTGAGCAACACAGAAGGTAAACTCTCCTCTTAGCATAAAATAAATGGGAAGCATCTTTGTAAACTCTTTTTTATTTGGTCCACCAGTTTATGGCCAAGCATTGCCTTTTTTGTTATAATCCTGTTAATTTACTTAACCCCTTTGAGTCTTCATTGACTCATGTGTTATACTGAAGTTGAGTTGAGTCGGATTCTTAACTTCTAACATCAGCACTATTTTGGTTATCTTGTGAAGGGGCCCCAAGACTAATGTCATACCGGAAGGCGATAACTTGTAGTTGGGACATTTGGATCAGTACTTTTAGTGGGACAGACATGTATCTTTTTTTTGTGTCTTTTTGTTATCTGGTGCTTACATTGTTCACTCTCAGCAAATTCATTTTATAATATTCAAGGAAACAAAGACGCATATATATAGTTGGTCCAAAAGAGGCTTAATTGGTGTGTAAAAAAATCAAATTTACTTTTAAAGATTGTCTGAGGTTATCACAAATATTAAAAACCTGTACATTTCCATTGAATAGACTGTGTAAAGGATAGGGATGGAAGGGAGGTCAAAATACGACAGGTTCTTTCCCTGTAACTAGGTTTAATTTAACAATGTTTTTATGCCTTGGTCTTTGGTTGCCTGCTTTCTAATTTCTATAGAACTTTAAGATGCAACATTTTCTATGCTTCACTTTCTTTGCTGGCTTTATTAAAAATTTTTTTTACCCATTTTAATATTTTAATATATCTGATTTATTGGTTTGAATTTGCTTCCCTTTGGTTGCTATATTTATGCTTGCCTGTTTTTTTTGTTTTTGTTTTGTTTTATTTTTTTCATAACCTGGAGTCGATAATGCTACTTTGTTATCAGATCTGACCACGCTTGCAGATGTTGTGTGCACCGTTAACAACACCGAAGGTACTGTAACACTTAATCCATCCATCTCTCCTCCTTACCTCCCTAAAACTCCTAGTCTCTCCCACCCTGAACCCTGAAGATAATGTTACCAACACCGAAGGTACTGTAACAAACTTAATCCAGCTCTCTATACAAATCCTAGCTCTCCCTACAGTGGTGCCAATTGTCCTCAAATTTACAGCAGATTTTTAGTTTAAAAAAAAAGGGCTAGCAGATCAGAGTTCAGTAAAGGCCTGTCGGGGGGCTATGTTTTGTGATTCAACATGCTATGCTGCTCGAAGCAAAAGGTTCAGTAAAAAACATAATGATTCAGTTAGCAACACTGCTCTAGTCAGTCCCACACCATAGACAACAGTGACAAAAATGGTAACAAACTGCATAATCCATCTCTCTCCCTATTAATCGCAGTCCCTCGCAACCCTGCCTTCCCCTACCACTGTTAACAACATCGAAGGTACTCTTCCTACAAATCCAAGTAACTCTCAACCATACCCCCACCTCAACTTTTGTTACAGTAATTAACCATTTTTTAAGCCTAATCTGTGGAAATTTATTTGTTTATTATACTTATGGATTTTGCTTCAAATATCTGTTGCTATTACAGGACTGAAAAGTGTTTTTTTGTACTTCATGTAAATTTTTATTTTTTAAAGATTACAAGATTTTTGCCTTTAACAGTTGCGTTGCGGTGCTCGTCATTTTGATTATGTGGCTTTTTAAACAAAAGTAGTTGATATGATATATATTGAAACCCAATTGAGGCAAAAGACGTTTGAAAAAGATTTGATCTCAGTTTATTTTTCTCATTTTGTATTCCACGGTCTTCCTGCCATCGTTTTACGCTTTTGATAAGTATTAACAAGTGTAACCGGTTTGTACTTCATGTAAATTTTTATTTTTCCAAATTAAAAACGCTTTGCAATTTTTAAAATGTAGGTTTCTTATATTAAATCTTTATGGTTTTATTCTCTTATATTAGCTGGAAGCTGGCACTGTGACTGCACAAATTTGTCATATTGATTTCACCTTTTTTAAAGATTTTTTACAAGATTTTTGCCTTTAACAGTTGCGTTGCGGTGCTCGTCATTTTGATTATGTGGCTTTTTAAACAAAAGTAGTTGATATGATATATATATTGAAACCAAAAAAAAAAGGCAAAAGACGTTTGAAAAGATTTGATCTCAGTTTATTTTTCTCATTTTCAATTCCACTGTCTTCCTGCCATCGTTTTACGCTTTTGATAAGTATGAACAAGTGTAACCGGTAAATTGATATTTGGCACACTCTTTCTCCCACAAACAAGTGTGATTTTTCAATGCAAGGGGAAAGGTTTATCATCTTCCAGAGTATTTATTAATTTTAAAGGACGCCTTTCACTTACACTTGTAGCAAGTCATGTGGTAAAAAAAATTTCAAAATTATCAGTGCACTGAGCACCACATTTGATTCAAACTTTGGATCACTCTCTCTCCTCCAAAGCTCTTGGCACTCCCTAAAGGTTTTAGATTGGATCACTGTTATTTTTGTTTTTAAAAGGAATTTTTAAATTTTTGTGTATTTGTTAGTTGCGCATGAAAGTGCATGCGGATTGTTCGCCTTTGTACAACCTCAAATTTTTAGTGGGAAATCCTTTCACCGATCAATTTGTTATTAAGTAATGGATGCAGTTTTCACACATTACATGTACTGCAAACCTCGAATTCAATGAGAAATCTTTTCACACAATCAATGCATTTTGTAGTAAATTAAATAGACCCTGCGTTTTCATCTTCTCTTGCTGCAGATCTGTCTACCCTGGCGAGTGTCGTAACTACTCTGGCCACCATGGGCAAGGAGGAGATAACTCTTGAGGATCTGGCCAGCCACCAGATGGTAACCAACTCGCCGTCTCAGAACAACGGCGACGCCAACAGTAGGGGCGCACCAGATGCTGCTGCGGCGCGAGCCTTCGACAACCTGGCCAAGGCCGTGCAGAGTCCTCAGAGCCAGGTCAGTCGGTGCACTGTGCTTTTGAATTTTTCTTGTGAGGCAGGAGACGGGTTCCAGTCCTGCCATGACAAATGTGTTTTTTTTTTTTCCTCTACTGGTTGGGAAGGTGTCAGTATACTGCAGGGGTGCCAATTTTCTGTAAATTTACGGATTTTCAGTTTAAAGAAAAATTTGACAAGTCAGAGTTCAGCAAATGTTGTAAAGGTGTTATGTTTCTGATCCAATGTGCTCTGCCACTTTACGCCAGAGGTTCTGTAAAAATTTAATAATCTAATTGTTATCGCTATTTTAGGTTTACATTAACTGTACGTTTCATCATTGAGCTAGAGCAGACATAAGTGATCATGAGACACCATTCACCTCTGTGTTCGAACATTTTTAAAAAGTATGAGTTGCCCCTGTTTGTCTTGATAGCCCATCTTTTTAGACTATCTAAATAGGTTATTCTCTGTTTATCTCTACTTCTTTTACTATAGAAGGTATAGGGTCTATCAATTGGCAGTAATAGAGCTAAGTGATTGAGCATTGTCAAATGTGGTGTTTCCCAGGGCTCTGTGTGACAGTGTCAAATGTGGTGTTTCCCAGGGCTCTGTGGTGGACGCTATTCTATTCACACTGTACACAAAGCGTGTCCGTTTAATTATAAGCACCTATGATTTAGAGCATAATAAGTATGCAGATAATACTTAGCTCTATCAATCAGTTTTGCCATCTGATTTCCCTGGGCTAGTAAGAAAATATGAAGTTTGTATTAGGGGCGTGGTAGCCCTTGTGTAGAACATGACTTTTGACGCTCTGGTGACTTCTGACCCCTACTGGTTGGGTCGGTGTCAGTTTGATCTGACCAGCTGAGACGGAGTCATGGTATCCTCGCACTGTCTCTGTTTGGTAGCATGTACATTTTTCAGATGTTAGTCTTGGGGCTGCTCCACAATATAGCCTATAGAGTGCTGATGTTGGACATTAAGCAACCAGTTCAACTCAACTCAACTCTTTCCTTTCCTCCACCCAGCACTCAAGTGTTCTGGACCATACGGGTCTGTCTGACGCAGCTGGCACTGACCAGTCGGGAATGGCTGATGGGGACACCACTGTGGTGGAGATTCAAGGTACGTGGGTACATGCAAGGTGCTGCAGGGTCAAGAATACAGGGCATTGGGCACACTTAATCATGGACTTGTTGTTGTTGCTGCTGCTGCGGTTGTTGTACTTGTTGTTATTGTTATTATAATAATAATTATTATCATTATTATTATTATTATTATTATTATTATTATTATTATTATTATTATTCACTATTACTGTTATCACTATTACTATTATCACTATTACTATTATTATAATTCTTACTGATATCATTATTTTTATTATCTATTTGTTTTGATGATTGATGAATCAAAAATCAAGTTAGATATTGACATTGAATGTTTTTTTCACTAAAACAAATATTATTTCAAGAAAGCTCCATTCATTTCTCTCTACTAAACTGCATTTGAAGAAAAAAAACAACAACAACACCTATCTTACACAGTTGCTATACTACAACTTTAGACCATGCCTGTTCATTATTGTGTTTTGTATTCAGGCCCACTCCTGACCGATGCGAACTTTGCGTTCACCCTGACGACTCCGTCCCCTATGCCAACATACCTAAACATCCACTACATCTGTGAGAGCGCCTCAAGGCTCCTGTTCCTCTCCATGCACTGGACTAGATCTGTCTCCGCTTTTCAAGAGCTCAAGTAGGTCTATTATACCCATGATCAATAATAATCTTATAAGCAGTGATGCCAGTTTTCCATGAATGTATTATGTATCCACACATTTGATTCAATTTTACATCAATACATTTATGAGGGGAAAAAATTAACCATCTTATATACACATGTAATTTGGTTGGAAACAATACACTGTCAGACATACATATTATTTGTTTAGAAGGAGTTGCCTTTTAAAGAGAAGTGTCACAAAACTGACTTGCCTCGTGGTAGCTTATTTTTTAGCTTTCCTTTCATATTTAGAGAAAAACGTTCTCTTTCAATTTTTTCCTTGTTTAAAAAAAAATCAATCAATAGAAAGGTTGATGGAAAAAAATAATTCCTTTTCCTATCTTTTTTTGTTGTAGCTTATTAACTACTCTATGGATTGCAGAAAATGCTTTGATCAAGAAGTTATTATAGCATGAGACATTTGTACCAGTGAAACTTTATTTGTAGACATGGTTAGACGTGGCAAAATACTAGCAGCAATGCAACTGTTTCTTTGCCCTATCTCAAAATTAGGGTCTTCAGGTAGGTGATCTCAATTTCCAAACCCCAAACTTAAAATTCGCTCACCCAAGTTATTTCTGCTGTTCCTGCTCCACAGCTCTGACCTTCAAACGACTTTGGTGCGCTCGTGCTGGAGTGAGCTTTTCACCCTGGGCCTGGCGCAATGTTCGTCTACAATGTGCTTGCCTACCATGCTGGCGGCCATCTTAAATCATTTACAAGCCAGCCTACAAAGGGGAGGTAAAGGTATTTGCTCGTATCATGCTTTTTTTTTTTTTAATACCGAGAAATATATTTTTCACTGGCGGGAATTTGAATTTTGTGCACCAAAATAAAGTTAGTTAAATTTGTGGTTTAAAATAATGAGATATGGCATTCTAAATTTTTATCCAAATCAATAATTCTTGACTCCATGTTCAAACATTTATTTGGCTTACAATCAGACTAACTCAGAGTATTTAGGGAGGTTAGACATTTGTACTGCAAAAGAAAGGGGCCAGCTAGCGCAAATAGTAGAATGCTGGTCTCCAAATTTTCGAGGTACCTGATTTGAACTCAAGGTTGCGAAAACTTGTTGGTCGGATTTCGTCCCCTATTGTTTGGTCGGTATAAGTACAATGTGATCAACTGAGTCAGGAATCTTGGTATCCCTGCTCTGTCTTGTGTGTGGCAGCAGATAAAATTATTGTCAGACGTTACTTTTGTGACCTGTTACAGTAGATGGTAAGCTAGGAGATGTTTAACTAATCTACAGCTTCTCTCTTAGAAAGAACCAAACAGGTTTCAAGATGGCTCCCTTATAGGGCCGCAGTATCTCTCAAAACTTGTTAGGCCAGGTTTTTTTTCTCACACCAACATATTTTTGCGTGTATGTCTATGACGGTAAAAAGGTTCTATTTACACTCTTTGTGCTTTTGAGGAAAAGGCAATCATATATTTGGCTAACAATAGATTTCTAAATAGATCATTAATCATAATATTTTTTTTTGTTTATTTTTTTTATAACCAGGTTACCAATCTCTACTGTTGTTATTTTGATAATTCGTCAGTTCAGATAGAAACTTTATTACGTTGTCATCTCTAATTTTACCTAAAATGCAGATAGAACCTTTTTAATATCACCTCGGTGATTCTTCTGTTCATTTATAAACCTTTTCATACTGTCATCACTAATTCTACCAAAACTGCATATAAAATCTTACTTCATGACTTCATGTAACTTCATGATATAACTTTGCTCTTTTCTTTTCTCTCGTGGCAGATCACGAAAACCAGGAGAAGGTGAAGAACGTCCTAGAACATATTGTGCGACTCCAGGACTACGTGTCTTCTACACAGAACCTGAACATTTCTCCTGCTGAGTTTGCTTATCTCAAGACGTTAGTCTTGTTTGCTCCTGGTAAGTTAACTTCTTTTTGTTTTGTTCCTATATTGTAACTTTGTGTTTTTGTTAATGTTATTGCATTTTGAATAAGATGTCAGATATACAGTTCTATAGCTCAGCACACTATAATTTACATATCTTAAGTTTCAACCTTATATTATTTAAGTGCATTTCTAATGGCAATAATGGAAAAAGGGTATCAAAAATCACTCTTTAATTCCAAAGGGGTTTGTATAGGTATAGGTAGAGGTAAAATAGCTGGGAATGTAAAGAAAATTATGAGGATTTTACCTACTACATAGATAATTTTCATATTTTGTTTACCCTTACTGTTGCATTCTGTGCTGTTAGATCTCTCCAATGTATAGGACAAGAGACAGATATGATGGCTAGAACTTTTTATGATGTTATTTATCATTATTTTTGCATTCTCTTCTGTTCTTATTCTGATTTTAGATTAAATTGCTATTTTGTACAAGTGTGGTGAAATTGTAAGAGTGAAGTGTAGCTATGAATTTTTACATTTTTTTTTCAATGTTGTGAAGCGCTTCAGGTTTTCTTAAGAGAAAAAAAAATATTTATATGAATTTATGATTATTATTTTTAGACAACCCGAACGTCAGAGACAAGCGGCTGATCGGCCAGCTGCAGGAGAAAGCTCGCCGAGAACTTCTCCAATCCTGTTCCTCTCCGGGCAGCTCCGAGCGCGTCTCCCAGCTCCTGCTGCGTCTGATCCCCCTGAAAACCTTTGTGCCGGCGGTGATGGAGGAGCTGTTCTTCTCGGCGCTGACGGGATCTGTCCAAATCGACAACATCATCCCGTACATCCTGCGCATGGAGACTGCGGAGTACAACCTCCAGATGACCGGCCAGACTGGCGCGGCCGCTGTGTCCAAGATGTACGGCGCCGTCGCGGTGCCAGCCCTGCATGACCCCAGCCAGGCAGAGCAGCCAGCCAGCGTGCCGCTAGTGCTCGAGTCTTCTGCGTCGTCCATGTCTTCAGGGGGTGCAGGTTCGATGCCAATTTCGACATCGTCGGGGAATGTTGTTGGAGGGGTTGGAGGCAGTGCTGTTGTTGCAGGAGGCGATTCTACGTCGATCTGTCCAACGGTTCAGGTGACCATCGGCCAAGGCCCCGATGCCGAGACAATTACAATCTCCACGAATTGTCACGGCGACGATGGTGCGGTTACCATTAACAACAGCAACTATTCAGGCAGCAGTAATAATAACAACGGGGTTGCAGTTGTAGAGTCTGGCGTTGGTGGTAGCAGTGGCACTAGCAGTGTCAATTCTACTACTGGGTCATCTCTGGTCGTGACAACAAACGTAGTGGATATACAACGTAGAGATACGGGACAGGTTTTGACAATTTATAGCGAGGCCCAGAACTCGACGGCTTCCTCGACTTGAGTGAGACTTGAGCTGCTTTTCTTGCCCCTCACTATCTCTCTCTCTCACTGTCGCTGTCAGCTGCCAGGAAAATGCATGGCGCTGTTGAAATTCTTGTTTTGAGATATTGAACAGAACAGGTTGTTTTTCTTAGTTCCTTAGTCTGTAAATGTAAACTTTAAAAAAATCCTAATATTCCAAGAGTCTTAAAAAAAAACCCAACAGAAACTAAACTAAATTGTAAGAATCCATCAATGCAATGGAAAGTATAATTAACTTTTCCTCCCTTTCTCAAGACCTTTACATATTTACATACCTCTCTGTCCCTGCTCTCTCCTTATCTTCAACTTCTTTCCCTACCCATATTTGTGTATGAAACTTTTGAAATTTGCCGTCTCTATTGCAAAGCAGAGCATTGGAAAATCCTCTTTAAGCCTAATGACTCACTTATCTTCAAGAACAAGTAACAAAATCAACATAAAATCTAGATAGTTGAGAAAAGCATACACACCTCCTGTGGCACATAGATATCCAATATATATCATTATGGGACAGATCTCAGCATTTAAATTTATCTTTTCTTGTTTGTTTTTATGACAAATTTTCAGCATCATACCATATCTTCAGTTACCACTGATGTGAATGAACTGTGTAAAAACCTGTCCTTTAAAGTATGCTATGCTTGTTGACGCTATTTCCTGTGTTTAGCAATGTCTTCCTCTTCGGACTCTTTTATTCGTACATTCATAACAGCTTCAGACAACATAGAAGGGAAATCCTGAATGATCATAGATAAAAATTCTTTTTCAATCGTAAGGTGAGTGGGAGCAAGGTGGTGATGATTTGAATATTTCACTATATTTGAGAGCCCCTTGGACAAGTGCTTTTTTGTTTTTGTTTGTTTTTTAAGGCTCATTCTTTACAGCTTCAAACAATAAGAAATGGAATTCTTAATTCTGATAGATAATCATAACAAGAGGTGAGGGGGGGGGGGGGGGGGAGGGAATGATGGTGGTGGTGATGATGTTTTGAATATTTGTCTATATTGGAGAGACGCTGGGACAGGTGCCTTTATATGATAAAGATTCAATGCTAAAATATTGAATGTCTCTGCTTTCAGTTTCAGTATAAAAATATTCTTTCTGTACATGAATGAAATGAACCTGTACTCTATGTACATATTGTCAATAATGCAAATTAATGTTTAAAGTGGGAGATGCTTACATGGAATAGCTAAAGGAAAATTCAAATTAATTTGATCAACTGTTTTAGAATTAAGTTTAGATTCAAAAGAGTCGTAAAGGGAAGGGAATGGTTAATAACAAAATGGTAAATTAGGTGATGACAAATGTTTGATAAAACTTAATACAGAAAAGGCATTAAAAATTATACTGTGAGGAAACCTCAATATGAAGTTTGATAAGAAATACTTAATTAATCCTTTTAGGGAAATGGAAATTGGCTTGATCATGCATTCAAAACTTATTATCTTCGACCAAAATGCCCTATATAGCAAAAATGAAAAGAAGAAAAAGAACAGACGATGACTGAAAAAAAGGGTATAAACATCAACACTGGAAACACCTCATAGCTCGAAAAAGTATAAAAATATTCATAATTTTATTTGTCCTGTAAGCTGTGAAATAAGCAAATAAGATTTTGTTAGTGCTGCAGGAAAGATCTATGAAAAAAAGGGGGAATTGGGCTGGATTTTGCAGGAACACGAAATTGAGCATGGGTTGAGTGGAGATGGTTTAACATCTAGCGTCATCAGCATTGGAGTGAAAAACAAAGTTTATATATGTATATCAATTCTTTGTGATCGTAATGAATAATTGGCTCTCATGTGATATATGCCTGACATCATAGCATGTGGTGATATCAAGCCTTGGATCTGAATCATTAATCTCAAAATGTGTTTACAAAACATTTCAAGAGGAAAAAGCCTAGACCTCAACTGATTTTTAAAATACCACTGTTACTTGCTGTTGACGTTATGAGCCCTATCATTTCTCCTATGTCCTCTCTCCCCAACCTCTCTTGCTCCGGCCTACAGCTTCATATTGATAACAAAGAGCTGAACATCATTTTTGCTTCATTATCATGATTTTTTTCCCTCTCTCATTTACCTGATTGGTATAATTTAATTGCTTGGATCCAATGCCGATGTTGCTGTGTTATTGTTGTTTATTTTTTTGCTGTAATGAAGAAAAAAACAAATACAGTGCATCTTGCATGTATTTAATACATTGTAAATGTAGGTTTTCTCATTTTGTTTTTAAATAGATATAGAAAAGATTTGTCAACATGGGTTATAAGACTTAAATTTGTCAAAAAGCAAGAAACAAGCATTTGGAAACACTTGCTGGTTTAGATTTCTATGGTCGTTTTTTCTCCCCCAATATTGTTCTGATTTGTACATGTTTACAATAATAATTGGTCCAAATAAGCCTTATGCCATCAGATGTATTCAAATGCAAGTAATTCCTTCTTAGACAAGCACATCAGTCAATATTTCATCATATTTCATTTCTAGTAATATATGAGATATCCTAGCTTACCAAGTAAATCTGGCACATTAGGTATCATCTGAAAAATTACCAAAGACAGTTTTCCGCCAATTGTTTTAAAAAAGAGGTTCATTCAACATTTTAAACACAATTTCTCATTTATTAATGTGCTGTGTTGTAGCAATATTTTTAAAACAATTCTTGTGTACATAAAATCTTTTATTATTTGAAAGCGAAATCAACACACGAACTGAGATTACCAGAAGCCTCTGGCATCCTCCTAATGCGAGGTTTTTAATAGCATATAAATATGTGAGGCAAGCAGGGTGATTCAGGTTCAGTTTTGAGCTAGAGCCCTTTTAACATTTGAAAACACAATAAATTGACTTTTTTCATTTTCAAATTTAAGTTGAATATCTCAGGTTCTAGAAATAATAGTCATAATTTTTTCAAACTTTTTAATTTGATGTTCTTTAACACATTATGATTAAATATCTCCAAAAGTCAACTGTACCATTTGTGTCTGATCAACCTCGTTAGCCTCACATGTATAAATTTACATATATATTATTATAATATAATTTTCACCTCATTTATGTCCAATCCTGTATTTTTTTTTTATTTATTTACTCAAATTAAGAAACAAAATATTCAAAATTGTAATATATTTTTTTGTTTGCAATTCTAGGTGCCATAAGTTATGTAACATGATTACAGGATTAATGATTCTCAAGTGTTTTTTTTTTATAATTTAAAATCAAAAGGAAATGGACTTGACCTGAGTGTATTTATTTCTCTTCACTGATTTCTCATTTAATCATGAACTGTAAGGTATTGTATGTAATTTGGTTGTAAATATATTTATAACTATTTTACCTTGAACTTAATGCTGTGGAATAATTATGTCAATACGCACAGCCCAGCTCTCTCTCTTTATCATTATGAGAAGAGGATCGATACTTCACCTGTAATTAATGCTTTTCTTTAATGTAACTTATTTGTTCATTAGCTCATCACAAAATAATTTTGTGTATAATTATAAACCATTGGTCTCACCCATTATTTGCCACAACCATATGACCAAAATTTTTTTCCCTCATCCCATCCCATACCCCCTATATTTTGGACTGATTAATATGCTCATCCTCTCTTTTTCAGTTAAATGTTGTGAAGTGTTTTTAGTAAAAATAACATTTACAGTTTTCTTGATTAATTTGAAACTCATGCTTGTATCATAAATTGAATTGAATAGGTTGTTTGCTAGTTTGAACAAGTTGCCATTTTTTTAATCCTCTCCTTGATGTGTTCATTTCTATCTTATTGAGATTAAGTAACAGTTTTCACTCATTAATGATTTATTTGACAATCTAGTGAATGATCTATTGGACAGTGCTTCTATTTATTATGTGGTTGTTTATCATCATCATCTTACTGCCCTTCTGATTATTAAAATAATCCAGAGAACCACTCTGTGCTTTATAATTAGAAACGGGGATATATACTTACTAGTTTGATTTTTTAGCTTAAGGTAGGAAAAATGCTGCATATATCAGTAGCCGATTCAATTAATATAAGAGGTATATAGCAAAGAAGTAGGTTTTCGAATTTCTTTTTTTAACTGCAGACTGTTTCCTCAACTAATGATGTTTGTATCAAAGAACATTTGCTTGACATGTAGAGCAGTAAATAGAAACAAAAGAGAGGATTTTTAAAAAATTGATTACAAAATTATGACTAAAATAAACTAGAAGATGTATTAAATAGTTAAACTGCTCTGTAAACAAGCTACAGTGTGTGATAGATTGTTATGGAAACATAAATGTTTCTTGTGGCGCAGTCCTGATTTATATGAGGTTGAGGTTACATATTTGATTTAAATTTTGAAATTTTTCACTGCTTATCTCTAAACAAAGTTTGTAATTTTTGTCCTCCTCCCAAAAAAGACTGTAACAAAATTTTATATTTATATAAATTTATGCCCACATATTTTATACATAAGTATTAGTCAGCTTGTGAACATAGTTTAGTCTTCTTTGAATTTTTTTTTGTGTTTATATTTTTAGGGGGGGTTATTTATTTGATATTTTTAATTTATGATTACAATCCAAACCCTTTCAAAGTAGATTTGAACTACTGATTCTTTGACGTATGTAAGGAGAAATTATTGAATGTCTGAAACTCTCCACAGCCTTCATCTATTTTGATCACTATCGAAAATTTTCATATAATTTAAAATGATAATTCTTGAAAAATGGTTTTAATCTTTTACTTTTTTCTATGCCTCCCATGACAGCATATCAGATCATTTTTTTAAAAGTAGTAATTCGATTAAAATTTGTCATCAATGCAACCCAAATTGTAACAACCCAACAGAGGCCAGTGTGTTTGTGTTAGATTATGAAAAATTGCGTGGTGTTGATTTGTTTGTCAGACAGGCATGTATTACTTAATCTTTTGCATAGAACTAAAGGTAATCTTGAAATTAAAAAAAAAAAGCATTTGTAGTACTACTAACATTTTACTTACTTGGTTGAACCTTGTAGTACTCTTGGCTTCTCAACTAAGGATTCGAGTATTGTTATTAATATTAAAATAATGACAAATGTTTGACGGACGGTTTCTCTGTGATTTTTCGCCTTAATTGCATTTCATTTTAGCCTTTGGATATGTGGCTGAAAAGATTCAAGTCCCCAGTAAATATTTATGCAGGTGATTTATCTTGCAGTATATTGTGGTTTTCATAGCTCAATTTTTAGTTAACAATTAACATATCAAGCCACTATGTTGTCCCTGTAAATTTAAAAAAAAAATGTTTTACTACTTTCTCAATTAAATTTTGTAGAGCTGGTTAATGTGTCCTTTAAACAGAGAGTTACCAACAAAAAAAAAAACGATTTTGTTCTGATGTCTTTTCCTGAATATGCATCAACATTTTTGTTTAATTCTAAAGTATTATTTGTACAAAACTTTGCCAAAGTCAAGGTTTTTTTCAGGGTTGAGGTCTCCCACCAGTCAATCTCTCAATTTTTTTTGTATATTGAACAGAGGTGCCAAATTACTTATCTACCATTTAATGTTACACTTTTTAAACTTAACAGTAAAATTTATGGACTTGAAATTTGGATTGAAACACAAAACCGAGTCACTCTGTCATGTCATTATTAACGTTTCACCTGCTGCTAATGTAATAAATACATGCCATAGAGTGAGTTCAACTATTCTCTGCTTCCTGCCACTAAGCTGAAGTCACTTGCTGAGGAATCTCAAACATCTGGCCATCTTCTTCATGAGTCTCGTTTCTCATTTTAATCAAGTTTCCAAGTTATCTTTACTTCAATGTCACTTTGTTTTGTCAAGTATGATTAAAAGTCATCTAAATCCATCAGGGTCTATTCATTGTGTTAAAAAAATGTATTTGTTTTGTTATGAGAATACATGATGTGTATTTTATAGGAATATTTCTAGCAATTGTTTTCTGCACACTTTAAATGTTTTATATAAAATTAATCATTTATAAGGAGCAAGAAATTTTTTTTCTTTACTTCTAATTATATTTTTTAAAAACCAAACATTTTTGCTGGTTGTACAAATCAGGTAGAATGGTTTATGTTGGAGGTCCCTGATTCCATCCCACAATCATTTGACAAACTTTGTTAATTTCTTTTCTCTTGATGTCAGCATCGTTTGATCAGCTCAGACTCAAGTCTTGGTATCTTAACACCTCTGTGTGCCAGCACAGCACGATATTCTTGGATGCGTCCACAATATAGCCCAGTTGCTGAAGGAGGTTAAGGAACCAACCAATAGTTTAAAATATAATGAACACATGATAATACATAGCTGTAACGCTCGTTCCAAAAAAACAATAGATTGAAAAGGATGAAATAATGTTTAACAGATCATAGTTTTATTTAGTTTTCTTTCATAGAAAAACAGCAATAATAATAATTATTGTTGACCATTTTTTCCACCCAAGTTGTAACATTGAAACAAACATGTATTTTCTATAACGAAGTAGAGAAGCAGAAATAAAATACACAACTAGGATTATATAATTAGTGAGCATCCTTTTCCTCTTTTACAGCACAACACAAACATTGATGAACATAATAAAAGGAAAATAATTGTTTTACCCAAGAAAAGGTTGATTATATACCATTGAGTGATAGAACTATATCTTTAACATTCAAACCAAGATACACAGCTGTTGCAATTCAAAGATTTCAGCCAATTACTCAGAAAGTGGATTGCTAAAATAATAATAAAAAAAACAATACACAACTAGAATTATACAGTTAGTGAGCATCCTTTCCCTCTTTTACAGCACAACACAACACAATAAACATAATAAAAGGAAAATAATTGTTTTACCCCAGAAAGATTTATTATATCATCAAGTGATGTTACTAAATCTTTAACATTCAAACCAAGATACACAGCTGTGGCAATTCAAATATCTTAGCAAATTACTAAGAAAGTGGATTGCTAGAATTTAAAAAAAAATAGCAAGAGCACATAAAAAACAATGGCTGGTATAAACTAACAGGGTCTACAATGTGTAGACAAATTATATGCCTGTAATGATATTCGAATTTTACTTTCTGATGATGCTGTCCCTTCAAATCTTAAGTGAATTTTAGTTTTTACATAAACAAAATTTAGCCTAGAAAAATGTGCTATGTATATCTCTTCCCTTATTCAGATAGGTAGTAAAAGTAGTAGAATCATATGGCTACATCTCCACATTTAGCCTGTCATCGGCAGCCTGAACTGTGTCATATCTTCCACCAAGTTTTGTAATACAGCATTTCAGATAGGTTAAACATACTGAGATTTTTTTTAAGTAACTGATGAGTGATCACAATCATAAATTATGTATGAGCTATGATTAAATTACTGGTTATTTATAGCTGTAGATTAATCGTCATTCCTGTAGCTATAGTTGTAATTGTATCTCAGAATATGCAGTCATGCCCAAACATGTAAACAAGAAAGTCAAGCAGTCCATTGCATAGTTATAACAAGGTCATTTTAACTGTCAAATAAAGTGAAGCATCAACTTTAATATTACAACAGTACCATGGAATATCATTATTATAAGCCAAGGCGAGTTTCACAACATGAGAAGATATACAATTGTATATAAACAAAACAAAAACATGGATTAAATGATGACAATATAATGTGTCACAACATAAATATTCAAGCTGGTTAACAACAAAAATGGGAGAAGGGCAGAAGGGGAAGGGGGCTGGTTTAAGTGGCACAACTGTTGGCTTCTTTTTTTGGGAGGTACATGGTTCAATCTGCTCAGCTGGTTGGGTCATTGTGAGGATTTTATATGGCAAATTTGTTTCAAAATTGTTTTTGTTGGAGTTTAAATACCTACAATGGGAATTTTTCTCTCAAACTGTAATTCCTCCTTTGAAACTTTCAAATTGTATGTCTTCCCTAAATATCCATTTGAGTTTGACTTGGACAGTGTATTAAAAAAGTAGAAACCAGCAGAAACCACAGAGAAGCGTAACAAAAGAACCACTTTCAGTTAGTTTAGTTACCCGTAGTTTAACCACTTTATTCCCTGTGAAACCTAAGGCTGCTGACCTTCTGTAATATAATTATTGTAAAAAAAACAATATCTTCCCTACTAAATTTCTTAAGCTTAATACACTGTCACCATTCCATTGAACATCCTACTAAGGAATAGACAGTTATTTATCTCCAGTGTGAAATAAAAATTCACTTATGGTCTTTCTGATTGTGATGAGTTTAACCTCAGCATCAAGGCTAAGACTAATGTACGACCTATTACATGCTGCCAGAGTACTAGGACTCCTGTTTCAGCCGGTAGTGGAATAAATCGGACAAATACATTTTTTTTTCAGGGGTTTTGAAAACCGTGGACGCCCCGATCTGGAGACCCTACCAATTGAGCCAGTTCACCCTAATGTTGAGTGATTAGACATCATCCCATAAATAACAGTGAAGACACCCAGATCTTTATGCTGAAGAACTTAGAAGTGATTAATTGGGTGAAACGTTTATCATTTAATGCCTTTCATTTGTTGGTTCAAGCTTGGTTCAAGAACCTAGACTCAATATAGCAAAACTTAACACCTGCCTAACTCTCTCCTTATGTTAAATAGCGCTGACAGGATTTTTTTTTTTTTTAATGATACTATACCCATAGAGGTTGAATCAAGTTAAGTTAGTTACTTAGTGTCCAATATTCGCACTATATAGGCTATATTGTGGAAGGGCCCCAAGACTGAAGTCTGACACTCTACTTGCTGCCACACACAAGACAATGCGGGGATACCTAGACTCTCCCCACTCATATTATAATCACACCAACCCAACCAGTAAAGGAAGTTGAGTTAGTTTTTAAGGCACCTCAGCACAGTAACTGCTGTGTTGTGCCCATGATGTCCAAAGACAGTTCATACATCGCACTAGTAGCAACGGTAATTCGTTTATCTCTCTAAGTGGTAGAAGCACAAGAATTGTGCATAAAAAGGTTGGTTAAAAGTGAAGTGCATGTACAGCATTCTAAAAGATCCATTTGTGCTACGATCACAGTTAAAATGTATCATACAGATCAATGTCCTTTAGAAACCTCAGTATTCGCTGAGGACTAACATAAGTAAACATGCTCTTTACTGGCCTGGAAGCCAGGTGCAGATTTTTTTTCCCACAGAAAAAGTGGACAGTCAACCAGAGTGACTTATGGATAATTGGCAGTTGCATGTATGTCATCGTGGAGGCTCTTCACCTCTCAGTGGGAAGGCGTGGGTAAAATGAAAATGTCCCAGTCGAACTCAATTGAGTACCACCTAGTCTCGTCTTCTAACCTGAAAAAGTCCCCAGTGGCTGGACACTACACAGTGTATTTTGTTGTTTGTCAGGTTATTACATTGCACTTTCCAGTTGTCTCTTATAAACCTATGTAATTGGCTTCACATCTGATGCAGGTATCTGCATCTGAGCAGGGACCAGTTCGAGCCTGATCTTGCAAAATATTTGTTTTGGATATCTTAAGGTATTACAATTGCAGCCACATACAGTGTATTTATTACAGAAGGCACGTGGACAAATTGAGCATGACTGAGAATTTTAAAGGGTCTATTGGAAATCTTCTTGAGTAAATTACAAGGGTGTTGATAGTAATTAAAAAATGTAACTTAAGATGGAAAGGTATTTACTCCAGGAAAGAAAAAAAATTTAGTTTTAGTACATGTATGATGAAAACATGTTAAGAAAATAATAAAAAGAGTTCTAACTTCACAAGTGATTTTGAAAAATATACTTTTTGAAAAGTGTTTTTCAATAAGTATATGTAGCTAGCTACATTTTCCATCTTGATGATTGTAGAGAATCCCTGTTTGAATAGATTAAATTCCGCCCTGAATGCCTCAGTAAGGTGAAGTGGCCGAGATGGTTCACTGCAGCACATTGTGCCCAGTTAAAGTGGTGATTAATCCAGCCAATTTATGAAAATCTCATGTTGTTGGTATGCATTTCATATTTGTAAAAACGCCTAAGGATCTTGAGATAAAAAAAAGCGCTGATTGATCTCCATGAGGAGCAGCCAAGCCCTCTCCCTCTTTTTGTTTAATGTCCCCTATGTGAACCACACAACCACAGCCACTAGACTTTTCACAAATACAATACAATTAATTTTTAGCCTTTTACACTTTTGGTTATTAAAAAACCCCAGAAAGTTAGAAACATTTTTCCACACTCCAGAAGGAATAAACAGTGTAAAACCGAAGTTCATAAACCTGCAGAAATAACGTAGCTGTATATAATGTTTTGTTCAGAAAAAATGCTAAACTAGAGTTCTCAATTCCATAATGTCTCACACTTAGTCAAGGATTTTGGTTTTAACATTCCCGGTTTTATGGGATGCCCATTTATCAATAAAAAAAATGGAAAGGATTATTCAAAAGTTAAGTTTATCTATGCAGAGGGTCTAAAATATTCTTCAACAAAGCTTATTTGACAAAGTGGGAGCAAACTGTTCATAATCCACGGTCTAACAGAAATTAATTTTGTCTGATTCATTTGCTACTGTTTGGGTTGGTATCAGTATGGTGTGACCAACTAAGACATGACTAAAGTTCTGGTATCCCCGCATTGTCTCTGAGTAAAATTATCAATATATACTTGCTGCTGACAAACATTTTAGGAACCAACTCGCTTACTCAGTGGACAAAATCAAAGGCATTTGATGATAACATTTTCCACATGAATAATCATTTTCTATTCCTAAAGGTAAAGACTAGACAGCACATAATTCTTTCTCTTCTTGGGACTCGTACAGAAAATACAAACATATTTGTGTCATAAAACCCATGATAATGTACAATTAAATAACAAATATAACAATAACAAAAAAAAAAAAAACATTGTCAACTTTAGAATTTTGGCATTTCGGGAGTGAACCTTTTCAGAATTGTTTCCAATTTGACACTTACATAAATAAGAGGGGTGAAAATAAACAGCAGTGGTACATATATAAATCAATTTTAAAAAATGGATTCATCATAGATGTAATAAAAGTAATACAAAACTAGAACTAGATCAAGTCACAACATTGTGGAATTAATGAAAAAAAAACAAAAAAAAACAAAACAAATAAATTTGGCACTATATACATAGACCATCATTGAAGTAAAGTACATTTAGTTCATTTCACAGCTTTCAAGATCGTGGTAATTTTTTATAAACAATCATAATTCATAAAAAATAAGAACAACAACAACAAAACAATATAAAAATGTTTAAATTAGTAAAGATATTGAAATATCTCTCACAGAAAGCATTTGACTTATCTTAGTTATGACTACATTTAAACAAATAACAAGAAGCAATGCTGTGTTCGAGTAGTAAATGTTCTAAGTTTTATGGAAATCTGAATCTAATCTTCCAATGATCTCAAGCTGCCAACTGGCTTAAGTTGTAAAGCATGGGGCCTCTTGAGGGAAAGTGTTAAGTTCTATCCCAAGATTGTCCACATTAATTGGTTTGTCTGGTTTTTTCTTCTGACTGCTTGGGTAGGTTTCCGTATAAAGTGACTTAGATGTGGCTAAGACAAAAGCTGTGACAGAGTTAAGTCACCGTATTGGATTCTCCTTGGCGAGCTAGGAGATGTTAAACTACCAGAGTTTCTCAAGCTTTACCCTTAAGAATTCAAATTTGTTCATTTTGATAAAGCATCTTTTGTTTAATAAGTTCCTTATTTTTCATGTGCCTATCATTTCATTTAAAAATTCTGTAACACAAAATAGTCACATTTACTTAACAAGGGCTTCACTTGAATCATACATCACTCGACAGGCAATATTATTTACACAACAAAATTATTCAGATAGAGAAGGAAAGTAACTGAAAAGAACACAACAACAAAAAAAAAAAAGCTGGAGTTAGAAAAATATATCATAGAAATATATCACAGATAACTTTTTTAGTTTTTGTACAGTATGAGCGCACAGCCAATGAGAGACATTAAACCGTTAAACCGTTGAGTAGAACAACAAGCCACCAGGCAGGCTCATGTATCTGGCAGGTGTGTGAGGACTTAAAGCTTGGTTGCATAAATAATGTACATGGATGTAGAAATGTAGAAGTAATATAATGCTCTTCCTTATATACAATTAGTGTAAATGTATAGATGCGATAATAGTTCTGGAATATGATTTATAAAGGATTAGAGTTTTCAAAGGGTATAACTATAATAATAACAACGGCACAAACAAATAAAAATCGCATACATATGGCTTTACTGCCTGACTGCCTCACTGTGTACATGCCACTTGGCAAGCGGCAACTGATAAGAACTCTTGACAAGGCTTAAATGAAAATATGCACAACCATCAAACACACACTTTTCAGATCTTAAGATAGGAATCTGGACATTCAGCCTCCAAATGCCTGGGAAACAAAGAGAGATGAGAAAGAGAATAGATAAAATAATATTACAGATGTAGAATTGAAATTCCTGCCTATTATAACAAGCATGACAAACTGACAAGCGGGTAAGAATACGAAAATATCTTTGCGTAGAAAAATATCAGGTGCCACCATCTGAATGATCTAGTCCAAGAAAGTCTGATGAATTGAAAATTGTATAACAAACGTTTATGGGTATGAACTTCTATAATGATTTCTGTCACCTGAAAAAAAAAAATACATGTGCTCAGAAAAAATGAAACTAATTGTTATTTTTATATGACTTAATATTTCTCTATTTCAGAATAAATGCATTTTCTATAAAGAAAACCACCTGTTGTGGTGAATCAACTTATTAAAAGCATTAAAATTCAAATATTAAAATTTTCAGGACAGGTGTGCTATTGACAGTGAACACTGCATGAGAATTCCACAACGAGTTGTAAATAGATTTTAACATGATATAGGGGTGGGGCTAATTTTTTTTCTTTCACGCCTTGAGATTACTGATTTCCCCTTTCACAACATGAAATAATCCACACCATCAAACCTGATGTGAGAAATCAATAAACATTGAACCCGTTTTGGCATATCTAATATTTCAATATGAAACAACCATTTTAACAAGTAATAACTCGTTGGCTCAGTACTTCATTGATACAACTCCATTGAAAATAAAGACATAGATCAAAATAACTATGAGCCTAGAAAGTGTGCTACTTTTGATTCTCTTCCTGGTAAATCAGAGATAATTAATGTTAATATCCTCCTCATCAGATCATTCTCAACAGCTGCTAAAATCCCAAAGCTTTACACTCTTGTCATAGGAACCCGACACGATGATGAAGTCGTTAAACTGCAGGCAGGTGACTCCGTCTGTATGGTTGCGAAGAGTTACAAGTCTTTCTCCGGTCTCCAGGTTCCACACCTGTTACAAATTTAGAGAAAAATTGTTTCGTTTGATAGCCTTAGAATTTGGACGAAAAGAAATCATTTTTATGAAAAGGCTGTTAATCTTATCAATATCTATCTTTGGTTGGAGATACAGATAAAAGAGAGAAGATCCTGATGTGACATCCCAATATTTCTTAACATAAGTTTTGAACACCAATCAATAGGGGAAAAAAATCTGCCATAGAAGCATTAAACATTTTGAACAATCTTGTTCTAAACTTTCTGTTGTGCAGCACATGCTAAAAGGAATACTGTCCGATCCATCATATTTTCCCCCTTGTTTTCTGATTTTTAGGCCATTTACTAAGCCTTTACATACGCCCTTCTTGTTGCTGAACCACAACTAGACTCACTCCATGCCATTGATACATGTACACATTTTCTCTCACCTTGATGGTCTTATCATCCGCAGCACTGACCACCCTCCAACTGTCAGCCTGCAGGCATCGCACCACATCTGTATGCCCCTCCGCCTTCTTCCAGTCGATGGTGTTGAGGCACTGGCCCGAGTGGATGTCCCAGAACTTGAGGTTGTGGTCCAGAGAGCCCGAGACTATGCGCGTCGAGTCGAACATCAGGCAAGTCACCGCGTCCTGGTGCCCACACAGCGTCATCATGCACTGGCCGTCGTAATTCCACAGCTAAAACAGAGCAGGTGCGTTAAGGCATGATGACTGGTTGGTTTTATTATTATCACATTTATTATTACTATTATTATTATTATTATTATTATTATATTCATCATTTTTACTACTACTACTATTATTATTATTATTATTTTTATTATTATTATTATTGCTGCTGCTACTACTACTACTACTACTACTACTACTACTACTACTACTACTACTACTATTATTATTATTATTATTATTATTATTATTATTATTATTGTCGTCATCGTCATTATCATCATAATTATAATTTTTATTATTATTATTTCTATTATTATTACTATGTGTCAGGGCATAAGCATGGCTAGCTTTGTTTACTAAATGAAAAAAAAGGGTCCCTTATTTTGAATTTAAATGAACAGGAGAGATGTGAGAACTTTCAGGAAGCAATTTTAACTTCTAAGTAATGATCAATATGGCATAACTGATAATGTGCAGGTTTTTCAATCTTTTCATTTGAGGTAAAATAAAAGAATTTGTTGGAGTTCAAAGGAGTTAAAAAAAAAAAAGTTCCTTGATTACTTCCTTAACGCCCAACGTCAGCAGCTAGGCCATGTCGCGGGAAGGTCTTTGTTTCTAATGATGATAATTTGATAAATGCACTTCCTAAAATAATATTTCATGCATTCCCGATGGAACCACTATCTCAAATAGAGTAAATTAGTGGTTTTCTGAGAGGATATTAGCATTAGGAAAGTTAAATGTACAAAAAGGATGTTGTATACTCTCATTTATTGCACACACACAAAATTTGTTGCCCCTGCAGTTGGAATAAAAGTCTCCCCATCTCAAAATCACAACTAGAGCAAGGTGAACATGACCAGTCGCCATAGAGAACAGGGATACCTAAGAGACATAAAGTCTTCTCTCTATAAAGAAAAAACACAAAAGAAGACATCAATTTATTGCTGTACCTTTATAGTTTTATCTGCAGAGCCAGAAACGATTTTTGTTTCACTGAAATGCACACACAGCACTGAAGCTTGGTGGCCTCTGTAAAAATTAAAAATAAAGAAAATATGAATATAAACATCTCCATAGCTCTTCATTAAACACATGCATGAGAGTTTAAGTATGAAATCATGGGACTTAAACTTGAAAAGTACAATAATAAAATCAGGACTACCTACTTCACCCTCAAAGCTTGGATGGTCAAACATCAAATTGGATTGACAGCCAACTAGAAAGGTTGTAAAAGCACTATCTGATAATTTAACGATGGAAGATCAAACATCGGTCTTTACACTCCATACTTGAAACACAATCTTTACCTTTGGCACTTTGGAGTTTAATTGTCTCAATAAAATACTCTAAAAAACAAATCCATATGTAGCCAAGGCTGGCAAGAATATGAGCCATTAGAATTTTAACAGCTTGAAGCATTTAACTTGCTTACGGCTTGTTCCAGGCTTGATGCTTTAGTCACGTTTATCCTACAGAAGATAAGTTGAGTTGAGTTGAGCTAATTGCTTAACAATCAACGTCATCACTACTTGGGCTATATTGTTGACAGATCCCAAGACAAACATCTAACACTTTTATGTGCTGCCACACAAAGAAAAAGAATTTTGGACCCCTGTCTCACATTATAGCAACATGTGAGGGAAATATAGGTTAATTGCTCACTACCAACAAAATTTAATTCAAATTTAGTGATGAGAAATTTTTTTAATGTTAATCACACTTACTTCAGTGTCCTCCTCAACTCTCCAGATTTGAGATCCCAAATTTTCAAGGTTTTGTCATAAGAGCCACTTATCACCTT
This sequence comes from Elysia chlorotica, assembly GCA_003991915.1. Classification (NCBI taxonomy): domain Eukaryota; kingdom Metazoa; phylum Mollusca; class Gastropoda; family Plakobranchidae; genus Elysia; species Elysia chlorotica. Next base: position 56,250 of record RQTK01001344.1, on the reverse strand, counting down.
GTCATCATCAGCCTGTTTGGAATAATATATTATGATTTAAATATTTTATCTTTCATATACAGGGCTAACGACCAAAAAACCAACAAACAGATGTAAAAACCAGTATGACCATTGGTTCATTCTGAAATTTAGTGCTCACGCATATAAATAGATCAAAAAGTGAAACAGTGATCAGTTGTTGTTTTTTTGTAAATGTAAATGTAAAACAAATCAGAACAGACAATTTTTCTCATCACAAATCACAGATATATGGGGAATTATTTAAAGATTTTCTAGTTAGTCAATATTTTTTAGTCTATCTGTGATAAAGACCACTATGTTAGCGACATGGCGATATCTACCATTACAATAAAAAAAAATATCAGTCCTGACCTGAAGACACCTGACTGTGTCAGAGTGACCTGTCATGGTCACCTTGCATGCGATGGATGACCAGCTCTCCTGGGCCGACAAGTCCCAAACCTGTGACATTGAGATAAACCGAGCAATGAGATTTTTACATAATGAAAAAAAAAAGAAAAATGAAAAAAGGGAGGTAACAAAACAAAACACAAAACAAAAACACAAATTAAAGATCATCAACTACCAATAAGAAGCTATAATTTCCATGTAAAGGAAGCAAACTGGATCAAGGGGTAGAGCGTTGGTTTCCGAATCGAGAGGTCCAAGGTTCAAAACTCACAATCGAAAAAAATATATTTGTCCCATTTTGTCCTTAACTGATTTGGTCACATTATATAGGTCTCTCTGCACTGTCCTGTGTAGTATAGCAAATAAAATTGATTATCAGACGCTAGTAATGTAATGCTTAGGAGGTATGGTGTGACTGGGTGAAATAATTGTTTTTATTGGTAACTACAAACACTATTTGGCCATAGAAACACTTCCATTATGATTAAAGCAAAGACATTATTTTAAATGTGTTGAATTGAGCTGAACCATACTTCAGAATTAGGTGAGTGAGTGAGTCGGTTTTTCTAAGTCCAACACCAGCACTATATGGGTTAGGATACCAAAACTAACCTCTGACAATTTTACGTGCTGCCACACAAAGACAGTTCAAGGATGTCAGGACACATTTCTCAACCTGTCACATTTATTATACTGGCACTGACCAAACCAATAGAAAATAAAATTGTACAAATAAATTTTTGCCCTATTTGGGTTTTGAAACCAGACTTCCTGATTGGGAAATCAAAGCTCCATCATTTCTGCCAGTCCCATTATTGCGCCATAACCTATATGTGTGCACAAAAGTAACGGGTAACAGGTAAATTATTTACTCTATATCGCGCCATAAACTATACGTGTGTCCGCAGCTCACCTTGATGGTGGTGTCACAAGATCCACTGACGAGACGGTTCCCTTCAAGATGGAGACACCGCACGGTTCCGTGATGACCCATCAAAGTCTGAACTGACCAAGGAGCATTTGTCCTCATGTTCCAAACCTGAAAACATCAACAATGACCAGATACATTAGGAAAAAATCCAATTGAGGGTGATTTATCAGAAGCAGTTACAGTTTGGAAGTTGAGTTAAGCTGATTTAACGTTCAACTTCACTATGTAGGCTTTATTTTGGACGAGCCCCAAGACTGACGTGTGACAATTTTATGTGCTACCACACAAGACGGGGATACCATGACTCTTGTCTCAGTTGGTCATATTAACCTGACACAAACCTACCCAGTAGGGGGAACAAAATCGCCAGGGCTTGTGACATTACAAGGGTATCCACTTAGGTCTAGTTTCTGGGAAGCAGTTACAGCGGTTCATAACTTATTCATTTTTTGAAAGATGTCACAGATAATTTTTTTTATTTATGAAGATCGAATTAAAGTTCAGAAAGTTCCAAATGGGAAACGGCAACAACCAGATCCATGGGGAGACATTCAACTGAAGTCTTATTGCTTGCAAGCAGCTGAGGCAATTCAACTCATTGATTTTTCATTAAAATATCATAGATTAAATATTGCAATTAGAATGACCCATCAACAACAACTATTCATAATGGGAGAAAATCCACTCAGGTCAAGGCGGTTGGATACAGCTACCACAGATGTGTTTTCCAAAAATCTTTATAGCCCAAATAAATACAGAACTAAATACCTTTCATAAGTCTCAATATTTAAATATTTGAATTTTTTTTAAAGAGAAGATTGAGGAAATAGAACTTAAAAATACTGCTTATTTATCCGAGGTGTTGGCATGACAAATTACCTTGATGGTTTTATCCGAGGAGCCACTAACAATCCGTGAATCATCAAACTGGACACATGATATACCTGGACAAGAATTTTACAAAATTAACAAACTTACAAATTCATTAACTTTTGGGACATCTGCTCAAAATGGTTCCTAATTAAACATATTGTTGGCCTGACCAGACTTAAAAATTTCAAATAATTATTTTTTTCTACATTTCTTTCTTCTTTAAAGTATAGACATTTCTAAAGGTAGCATTTAAGTAAATTTAATTGACCTAACTTCCAATATATCATAGAGAGAATAAATATATTAGACTAACGCATTTTTTTTTTTTTTTTACAAAAAGCTTGTTTCAAAAAGAAACTTGTCAATTATCAAAAGAGTTGTTTGAAAATGTAAAATCATAGAGAGGGTACTTAAGCATTTATAGGGGTAGGAAAAATCTTCAGCAATCACCTTGTAAGTGACCTTCAAAAGTTCTGACAGTGCACCTTCCTTTCAGCCAGTTGTTACGCAGTCTGAACCTCTCAGCAAAAACATTTTTCCACTGAATGAAATGAATAAATTGAAAAAAATTAATGTGTATAAAGTGTAGTAAGGGGTTATTACAGTATAAACAAATTGCCGCCTCACTTTCATACTGTTCTAATTTCTAAAATTGTGCCGTCTCACTTTTATACTGTTCTATTTAATTTCTAAAATTTTCTTCACCATAAGTATTTTACAAAATGACATTATACACTATTTTTATAACAATCCTAGGAAGCAAAAAAATCAGTGTGGCTACAACCATACATAAGAATTTTTCTTTACTTCATTGAAATACTCAAAAACTCTTCGACCACTGTTCATAATGACTTTAAACTTAAAAGGCTATACAAGTTATTGAGTGACATGTCTTCATGTCTATAGCGTTTTTATCCTAGAAAGTCATACACCCAAAGATCAATAGTAAATTTAGTCTCTTCATGTGCAAAAAAGAACATCCATTATGTTTTCTTAACCTTTCAAAATCGCATGAAACAAGACCTTTCCCTGTGTGCGCACTATTTCAGGGTATTTGAAAAATGTATGAAAGATCAAAGCTTTGATATTTATTACATTGAAATGAAAGGAGTGCAGATCAATGCAAAGATATGCTGACAACGCCCATATCAATGCAAAGATATGCTGACAACGCCCATATCAATGCTTACAACACACGATGGATGAGAAAAAGTTATGGTAGTAAAAATGTCAATAACACTGTGAGCTCTTTTTGCGAAACGTCTCACTAAATAACAGTCTCTGGTAATACAATTTTTTCCAGCTATCTCCTCGTCCTGACCTGGATGCTCCCCTCCTGGCACATGTGGCTGATGACTTGCTTGTGCTCCGCCGCTCGGGACAGGCGCCACTTGGTCTGGCAGCAGAAGCGGCGCCACAGGGTCTGGTCGTCGGCCAACTGGTGCCAGACTTTACACACCTGGCTGGCTTGGCACAGGCTCACTGCGGAGGAGAAACACAAACACATGCAGAGATGCTAGATGCACTAAGCTTCTTGTATCAGAGGTGCCAACTAATTATCAGTAATGCCAACTGGATCTATATTTTTTTTACTGATCTTTTCCTGCAACAAAAAATTATCACATGGAATCACACGGCAAAACCCCTGGAAATACTGAACTCTGATGTGCCAGCTTTTTAAAAAAAAACTGAAAATCTGTAAATTTACTAAATTGGCATCACCGAATTATGAAAAAAAAAACAATCTGAACTCTCTCCACACACACACACACACAAAGTGATGGGGAGTCTCCAAACTTTCAAACACAGCTATTCTGGTTCTCAAACAAGATTTCAAAAGCTCAAAAAATGTTTAGACAATGTATCAATGGATTAATAATTAATTACCAACTATATTTTAAATATATTGGGGTGATATTAAAATTATATAATATATATTTTATACATGTTACAACAAGAGTAATTTCCTCATTCCAATCAACCTATTGAGGATTTAAAGAGAATTGCATTTGTTTGTTCTTCATTTTTTTTTTTCAAATAAAGGGTATCATTTAGTTAGCAGGTTAGTTACACATATATGCAACCACTCCACCACATTAGTTGATCTCAGAATATTTTTTTCGATGCGGTCTCACCTGGATCCAGATACGACATGACCTTGGTGGCCAAGTCAGAAGGCAGCCAGGTGATGATGTCCTCACAGTTTGAGGGGCAGCCGTGGTGGAGTTCTTTAGACATCAGGACAGACAGGAGGTGCAGCTGAGGCAGCTCACAGATGCTCTGCGGGTGCAAGTCAATTCATTGGCATGCATTACAGATTTGACATAAAAATGGAAAAATAATTTATTTAGCATTTCACTTGATATATGTTCCAGATGTAACAAGTTTGACATAAATTAGGAACGGAATTGAAAAACATTTCATTTACAATTGATATGTTTCAGATATATAAACTTATAGGTATTAAAGTGCACTTCAGCAAATTTTGTTCTTTCTTTTAAAACCTTTTTTATAAAATATTTGGCAAATTACTACTTGTAGGTTCACATTCTGATTCTAAAAACCTTGGAGCTCTTTCTGGGTGCAACATCTAAATGACTGCACCTATTGAGCTCCATCACAAGTAAAAATAAAAAATACACATACTTCATAACACGTGCTATCGTCTAAATCTACGGTTCCTTTATACTATTAGTTTATTAAGTACATGTGTGTAAATGTAAAATGTCAAAGTGATGAGTTTTAGCTAAATATTGATTCTAAAAAGAAAAAAAAAAAAAACTTTTCCTCCAATATGAACGAAGTGGTTATTATTGTAAACTGATTTACCCCAAATGTACGACATAATTTTATATAGACTGTCCAAGAGAAACATACCAGCAGTCCTTTCAAGACAAGGTTCTTTTGGGAATCACTGCATTCAGAAAACCAATTTTTCATTGTCTGAAATAGTAAAGTGAAAAACTATAATTACAGATGTACTCATCATTTATGGTATCAATTTGTGGAATGTTTGCTAATATACCTCAGTGAAAATAAGAAAATAGAAAGATGATTTTCATTGCGAAAAAAAAACCAACAAACTATTATAGATAAGATACAAGGTTATATTAAAAAAGTAAAAGTTTCTTCTTATCCGACAGATCCCCATTGAATATACATATTATAAATTGATTCCCGAATAGAAAAAATAATATCAAAATACTGTTATATAAGTGTACAATCAATATTATAAAGTAAATAAATTTACAAATAAATCACTGGGGGCGTGGGGCAGCTGTAACTTATTGAGCGTAGTGTGATTACTTTAGAAATGATTTATTTGAAAAAAAAACTTAGATCATGTTTTTTTTTTTAAAACATATCATCGCTGAGCTAATAGGATGGCATATATCTGAGATAAGACATTAAAATAATTAAATGTGTTTCGTATTTACCTCATGGTAAAATTAAAATTAAAATGTGTAGATTTCTTTGTAATTAACAAAAGAAAAACAATTGCAGATTTGAAATGTTTACTACTAACATAGGAATAAATTATTCTTTCTTTTCAATTATCTCAAAACTACAAAAGACATGCTCTTCTACTCGCTCTGTGACAAAATAAATAATTGTAAAATCACCTGAAACCTGTTCCTAAACTCGATTGGTTTCACCCCCGAGTGCGACCGGCCCCCCTTGTCCAATGTGCTGCTCTGCTGTGCATTCTGTGACGGTTTGTTAGCGTTGTCTCTTTGGTAAGAAGGGGAATGCTGCCTCCCTTTATAATGGCTTCCGTTTTTTACCTGCTGGTTAAACTGAGGCCGAGGCTGTTTGGAGTGGTGGGCTTTGCCACTGCTGTAAGTGTGACTGTGAATGTGTGGAAGTGTCTCATCCTCGCTGTCACTGGAGTAGTGGCTGCGGCGGTACTTGTAGTGATTCTCCTGCTGTTGATAAAAATGGCCCCAAGCACTCACCTCCATAATCCTCGACTGCTGTTTCGTGGGTCTAAATTGAGAAGTGGCACTGCTGCCATGGCTTGAGCCAAAAGAGTCATTTTTGTTATTATGTCTGGATGGACCGTTTCCAGTTTCTTGATTTTTCGCGTATGTCTGATGAGTTTGCTGGTTATGTGAGCTGTGGTGAGAAGAATGACGGCGCTGATGAGAATGTCCATAGTGGTGCTGCTGACAATGATGACGGTGATAATAATGATGATTGTTACTACTTGGATCCTGATAAGACTGACTCCTGCTACTCCGAGTCTCTTGCTTAAGGCCATGCCTCTCAGGAAACGCATTGTCATTTTCATGCTCACCAACACTACTTGAAAACTGAACCTGTGTTGGGCTCAATTCTGGAGTCACAGATTTTGTAAATCTAGAAAGAGAAGTTTGGCACATGTTTGACTCATTTCTTTCAGATTTTGAGGCACAATATTTGGGATTTCCAACACTAGAGGAATTCAAAGCAGTGAGATTACTCTCTTCACACATTCTTGTGCTTTCAAAGCTTCTATTAGAAGAAGGCTTCTCATTTTTCAAGCCAGTATGACTACTATTACTGATCTGACTTTCTTCTTGTTCATCTTCCTCGTCATCATCATCCTCTTCTTCCTCTTCATCTTCATCTGTTTCTTCCACACAGTCTGATGTTAGAGGATAAGAGTTAGATCTGTTGTATATGTCAGCAGCCTGCCGGCCTGCGTAGGCCTCGATACTGTAATAGAGACGACTCTCCCCAGACGCATAGGAATGTGAGCCTGCAATCAGAGGATGATCGTCAGAGGGTGACATCTCTGCGCTTGCCAAGTATGGATTGGAAGACATCTGTCGCACCACCAGCCTTTTCCTCGGAGCAGCAAGGGGTGCGTTCACCTCCTCATCCATAGCTTTGCTGTCCCTGTCACGGGCAGGGTTAACACTAACAGGCATGGTTTTAATCTCCTGAGCTGTTACATCGCCGCTTCCTGGAGAAGTGGACAGGCTCATGTCGGATAACGCCTCGCTTAAGTCGCTCACAGACGCACTGGAGTTTAGGCGAGCCAGTTGCTTGTCTTCTTGTTGTCTTCCATCCATTGATGAAGCATGAAAAGTATCAAATTTTGTGTCTTTATACTAAACAAACATGTGTTGAGGTTTATATACACAGATGATGTTTCATACTACCAGCTTTGGTCAATCTTTCTGACCCAACACCACATCATCCTGAAAAAAAAAAGTAACTTTACTTATGTAAATCAGCATCAAGATGAAAGCATGACAAACAATAATCATTATTTTGGGAAAATTTACATTCAGATTTATTTTCAACATTTATATAGATCTAAATGAGTCTAAAAAAATCAGGTTTAGTTTGCAGTGAGAGTTATAACAAGACACCTAAATAATATTAAAAGTTTTATGAGATGCTGGACCCAGATATAAGTTAACTTACAAGCAAAAGTAACCAGCTGAGTAAGAATAATGCCGGTTTAAAATGTAAATATTTCTTCAGGAACTGCCAACATTCCCTCTAAAGTATTATTTCCAGCTTTTTATCTACTATGGTGCTTCTAAAGTACTTCTAAGGGATTCATTCAAATGATTACAGCAGTCGCTTTCCCTACTAAAATGAAAATCCACTTTGTGCACTTTGTAAAGTAGATCAAAATCAAAACTAACAATCATACAATGTGGTTTGACACTTCGAGGAAGGGCTGACTTGTAATGTAAACAGAGCGGGGTAAGAAGTCCCCTAAAGGCTAAAATATTAAATCTACAATCTCGACTAGAGTCTAAATCTAGAAATTTATAAATAAAATTGAATATAGATAAGATCTAGATTTTATATCTAGATCTATATAATAACTACATATCTCGATCTAATCTGCATAGATCTATATCTAGATCGAAATTTAGAAGGGATACTAGGCCTACATAGAATAGATCTAGAGGTCTAGATCTAGAATCTAGATCTCTCTCTAGGTTCTACATCTACAGTCGATCTCGATTCTATGATCAATTGCGTTTCGATATTAAAATATATGAGTAGAGATCTCAGCTTACATAAAACGAACAAAATTAACGGAAAGGAGAAAAGCTTTCAGGGCTGCAGGGGTAGCTCTACATGAAAAGTCAATAACATGTACACTGTCACTGGTAGGCTTACAGGAACCAGGTAAGAGTTAGCTTCCATCGCATGATCGCCATTGAAAACACCCTGAGAGAGACAGGTTACACTAAGTGACTGACTAATATTGCGACTGTTTGTCTTTTTTCTTTCTTTCTGTTATGTCATATTCGACATTTAGTAATAAATGATATGATTTTATATAAGGTACATATTTTCAGAGAAATGTCTTATTCATAACATAAACATAATTCAAATTTAATAGAAAACTGAAACATGTTCACAGTTTTGTGAATTTTTTTTTTTTTTGGAATTTACACAAACAGTAAATAAGGCCGCTGGACGCTGGTGAAGTACGAAACAACCCCCCACCCTCCTAAACCTCTCTCTCTCTCTCTCTCTCTCTCTCTCTCTCTCTCTCTCTCTCTCTCTCTTTCTCTTAATCCCAGTACGCCCCCACTAACATCTGCACTGTCTCTGTATGGTCGAACGTCAAATTGTCAAACTTTAGTCTTGGGATCCGTCCACATTATAACCAATGTAAGGCTGACATTGGACTATCAACAATCAATTTAACTCTCTCTCTCTCTCTCTCTATCTCTCTCTCTTTTTCTTTCTCTCTGTTATCCTACCCATATCTTTCTGTCTCTTAATCTCTCCTCATCAGCGTGATCATAAAATACGACATGCGGGTCAGAAAAAAAAAGCATCACTAAGGTTTCCCGTTCAAAAGAGCAAGCAGCGACGATCTGGAATACCATTCAAATGGCTATAATACAACAGTTTATAAACTCCACGTGTAGGATAATCACGGTTAAATTTCAATACACTACACCAATGTCTTTTAGAAACTTCATTGTGCGTTGATGACTAACATCAGTAACACTTTTCTATAATGATTGGAGGCCAAGTGTAAATTTATTTCCCGTGATTTACCGGACAGTCAACCAAAATAGAACTCGTGGTGACAGTTGCAGGTATGACACTGTGAAGGCTATCCAGTCCCTTTGTCTCTCTGTCTCTCTCTGTCTCTCTCTCTTTTCCTCTCTCTCTATCTCTGGTCAAAATGTGTTAAAATCTCCAAGAAGCTAGTGGGAGCGCGTTGGCGCTTTGGATAGAGCGTCGGCTCCCAATGCAGGAAGTCCGTGTTTCGAACCTCACTTTAGTCGACGCGTTTTGTTTGTTTGTTTTGTCTGATGGTTTGGGCGGTGGCAGTATATTGTGACAGCCAAGAACCAGGCACTTTAGCGTCCGTCGCTATATATGACTTTATTCACATGAGTGTTGTAAGGACTTATGGATTAATTTTAAACAATGACAGAGACATGCATGCAGAATAAAGATGTGTTTTTCGTATATTTTCGAGCGTTAATGGGTATAAGGCAAAAGGTCTTGACAAAATTTCGAAAACTTTCTAAAATACCGCTGACGTGAATTAGCATTAATTTTTATATCCCTTTTTAACATCCAATCGCGTCCGTCCCAAATATTATCAATATAAAATTTCGTTTAGTTTAAGCCTCTTGATTCTTTGTGGAACAGAGAACTGCAACAACTCCCTCCACCGATCTTGATTCTGACTGGTCCTCTTCAGCTGGGTCCATGTGTTACCGGTCGATTTTACTTCTGCCTTAGTGCTTCGCCGCCAAGTCTGCTTCGAGCGCCCGACCTTGCATTTGTCTTGGGGTTTCTACTCCAGCGCTTGCCTTGTGATGTTTGATACAGGCTTTCGAAGTGTATCCAGCTCCATTGACGCTATACATCAATATAAAAGACAGCGAAAAATGTACCAGTCATCAAAATGATAAGGTAGAACATCGCCTCCGACGAATTGGTACGGGATTCGAGCCCTGGCGATTTGGCCCCCCTACTGGTTATCCCCGTCCTGTCTCGTGTGTGGCAGCACATAAAATTGTCAGAAGTCAGACTTAGGACATGTCCACAATATAGCCTGTACATGACTGATGTTGGACGTTGAACCAAATCAACTCAACTCAGCCTAACCGGACCGTAAAAAAATCACCTAAAAGACATCGAAAATACGACTGCGAGGCTACCCACAATAAAAGGCAGAGCCCCCAAATTGACTTCTATGCTGCCTTAGTTTTTTGTGAATAATGCTCACAAACTTTTAGAAAAGTACTGAGACGTTTATGCATGTAGTTTTTAATGACCTTTTGTCTGCATTCCCTATCATTTAGTTACACATGATTGTTGCAAAGCTAAATGCCTTGAAGGGACACAAGAATGTAATTGCATAAGTGTTAGACTTTTTAACTAAAAAAAAAGGGGAAACAAAAATCCAAGGTATAGCTCCGCAGGGTTGTGTACTATCTCCACTTCTTTACACACTCAACACAAATGACTACCGTACACACAACGAGAGGCACGGCATAAATAACGTTTGCAAATGACTGCTATTTAATGTTATTGTGTAACGCAAACACAATCATTATTTTTGGAAGAGGTAGAGAAGTTTGTTAGGTGGTGTGAAAATAACTAAGTACATTTGATAGTTTCAAAATATAAAGAAATAATAATAATATAAAAAGAGACCCCCCCCCCGATTAACGAAGACAATTAAAAATTGTTCAACGATACACTACCTTGGGTTTTTTAATCGACGCCTTATTGAATTGACATGAACATGATTGTGGTGACACAATATAAAAAGGAAAATTAAAGTCTGTACTTTTTGTGAAAGTTTAGGTGCTTTTAACCGAATCAAACTATATTTTTTTGTTTCTATGTCTCTGATAGAACGTATAGCTACTGGGATTCAGAAATTACAAAAACGGCGAAAATATAATTAATAATCTAACCAAGACGTCCGGAACAAAATTCATATTGAAATAAAAATCCTGGAAAGCACCCACTTAAAGGCTTGCATGATTAAGCTGAATTCAACTCTACAATGAGTTTGTACTCTCTGCTCGGAGCAATAAGATTTTGAAATCCCCCTCAAGAACTCATTTGTTCCTGCCTCTAATACACTTTCAAGAACTATAATCATTATCAATCATAATGTAACATTGTTTGCCTACATACATCTTAATAACATCTGTCCTTACGATATAAAATGAATTAACAAAAAAAAAGTTTGACAGAAAGAGTGTGTATTAAAGGAGCGGGACAGAGAGAGAGAGAGAGAGAGAGAGAGAGAGAGAGAGAGAGAGAGAGAGTTATCTATTTTTTTAAAGACATAAGATACGTTAAATTAACAAACAGCTTCGCTGCATCCGACGAGATCTAGAGGTTGCTGAAAGTGAAACCGAAAGTTCACTAAGCTTAGAAGTTAGAAGTAGTAGATTTTACCAAGCGCTTTGGATTTTGGTAATCATCATTACGGTGACTCCAGCTAAATAATTTGTAATTGTATATAGACTAAACTTACATCCAGAATCTAGATTGCATGTACCTACAACGGAATCACTTTTTTCGTATATGCAAAGCCTATTATTTGTGATTGGGTTTAACGGGCCATGGAAATAGTGAACTTGCATAAGCGGGAGGGACCAGCGATCTTGGTTCTCCAAAACAACGGTCAATCAACCTGTACAGCCATGTTTAGGGCCAGTCTCTTACACAATAGTCTAGACCCTAGGCTACGTCTACACAAAAGATTCGAATAAGTAGTGTAACAGAGTTTTTGTGTCATAGCAAGGCTATATTGTGAAGAGAGACAGAGAGAGGAAAGGGAGGATTAAGGGTGTTACTGTTGGGTTTAGGTGGTCTCAGATCCTGAGCAATCACACACAAAGAAAGGGCCGAGAGAAACAAAAACAACTAACTGGGAAACCAATAACAAATTACAGCCTATTTCAAGGGTCATGTTAATTGAGATAATAAGCGTTGATAATTGAAATTTTTGGTAGTGTTAACCTGGCTTACAGCAGGATTTTGCTTCTGGAACCAAAAGTCCCGCTGTAGCCTTTTTTTACACAAACTGAACAGAATGAAGTTCAACATGCAAGCAACAATGTTTTGTGTCAGGGTCATTCGGCATTAGTTTGTAAATCCAGGCAACAAATTTATTCCACTTATTTATTTCATTTTACATCTCCAAATTGATTCATCTGTAGCTTACTTAAATGTTTTGAATCTCTCTCTCTCTCTCTCTCTCTCTCTCCCTCTCTCTCTGTTTCTCTCTGTCTATTTATCCATCTATCTTTCTATCTCTCTATCTGTCTTTGTGTCTTTTTCTGCCTCTGTCTGTCTGTCTGTCTCTGTCTCTCTCTCTCTCTCTCTCTCTCTCTCTCTCTCTCTCTCTCTCCCTCTCTCTCTCTGAGTCTGAATAATAATTCTAGTGTTAACATGCACTGTATTATTACCACAATAATAAACCTTTCTTACTGGCTTTGTATCAATACAGATTTATCCTGATGAGCTGAGCAGGATGTCGAAGAGATGTGTCTATTTCATTATTCTCCACACAGCATTTGTGAGTGCTTATAACTGGGATCAACTGAACTTGCCACCAAGTCATCTGCCATTCTATTTTAAAAACCATCCTGATGTTGACAAAATGTGTCGTGAAGATGTGGAATGCCCATTTCAGGTAAATAAACAATTGCGTTTTGCAAAATTTAATGAAACACAATAATTCATGGGTAGTAAACTAGTATGAATAACAGTGCTTAAGTTAAAGCTTAGACCTGACTAAGGATAGTGTTTACTATTACAAACTACCTTAGTCCAGGGCCTAAGTATATAGCACCATTGTTCATACCTACCCCATGTCTATAGCTTTGGTATTTATTTCTTTTTGTAAAATCATAAGGTATCCCCAAGAATTTACTTTTTGTAATTTGATTATTCTTTTCTTTAATATTGTACGGTAATTATGATATTGCTACAAACACCCCTAGCTGTTCTATTTTGATTTAATTTTCAAAGGAAATGACTGGCCAGGATAAGTGTTGGGGGTATGAGCCTGACTGTGACAAATCACAACACTATACCAACCCAAACTGCTCAGGAGATAAAAGAGGCTGGTATGTTGGGTTCATGCTTTTCACTTGAATTTATTTCTTTAAATTAATTTTTATATGTACCAGCACATACTAGCATTTATCTGAAATGCTCCTTAACATTTATAAATCATTTTTTTTGTTTTGTTATATTTGATAATTAAACTTTTAAAATCAAGTTCTTAGCACTTCACCTCCTAAATGTTTAATTTTAGGTTTATTGTAATAAAAAAGAGAAAAAATGGCTCAATTTATTCATAATAAATGTTGATGTTGGTATGAATTCATCATGTTTCAATGAATGACTCAATATAGATATTATCTCTTAAACAAACAAATTCTCAATTCATTTTTTGCAGCCATAACTTTGAACTAATATTGATTAGTTTTTTTCTCATGGTCTTAGGACAAAAAGTAAAAAAGAACAAGAGCACAAGTTTTGGAGCACAGCAGATTTTGGCATGCTTTTGGAAAGAAAAAACGAATTGACAATGTATTGTAAGCCACATTCAAAGGTAATCTCTTCTTCATCATGAAAATTTATACAGCGATCTTTGCTCTGTGTGAAAACAAGGCTGCATAATTTGTAACAAATTTCAGTTTGATTTGTTGCTCATTAGACTACATAAAAAAAGTGTGAAAATCTATCGCAGTTTTTTTTTTCACTATATTGATTTAATGATACAAATTCTGTTGTATATTATTTTCTTCAACAAACATGCACTATTTCATACACCACAAACAGCATTATATACCTGAATGAAATGGTCTTTTGCTTTTATTTTCACTTGCTTTTGAGCTGTATTCAATAAATACCGTTTAATTTTTAATCTTTAACCTGTTTTGCTTTTAGGAAGACTCAAGCTTGCAATGTGCCAAATATCTAAGATATTGCAAAGCCACAAATATCTATCTGGATTTCTCTTCAAAGCCTATCACTAAGGGAAATGAAAGGTGAAGTAATGTCATTGCACTGTCATCTTATTGTCACTCTATATCTATCACAAAATTTAATGTTCATATAATTTGAATGTTCATAGTGGATCTAAACCTTACTGGACTTAAAATAAGTAATGTCATTGCACTGTCATCTTAGGCCTATTGTCACTCTATATCAATCTCCAAATTTAATGTTTATATAATTTGAATGTTCATAGTGGATCCAAACCTTACAGAACTCAAAAGAATACTCAGGGGATTCAAAACAATTTAGAATCATTAGTTCTGGGGTGCCTATGGCACAATGGCTAGGGCACTGTAAAGGTACTGGGTCCTATCACTGGCAAGGACACATTTTAATTTTGGCCCCCCTGTGTCACCTAGCATTGATTGGGTAGCTGAGGCTCTTGAGCCAGGGAAATAGTAAAGTGTGGCGAGGAAAGTAATGGCAGCCTACCTCACAAATGATGTTTTGCTGGTACAACCATGACTCTAACTCTTGCTCTATCAAGATTATGGGACCAACCTTAATTTTTTTTTCTGAACGTGTGTGTATGATACACCAACTTTTAAGTTGTCCCTGGGCTAGCAAGATGGCATATCTCAGGTAGTTGCCATTTTTGATCAATATCGATTTGATATTGAAGATAAATTTAAAACGTTCATACTTGTTATTTATAATGATTAACAAAAGAAAAATATTAGCTCATTTTTTACTTCTCTAACACAGGAATATTATACAATTATGCCGAATTTCCCTAAATTTACAGATTTTCAATATAAAAAAAGTTGGCAGTTCAGAGCTCAGTAAAAGCATATCAAGGGGGTACATGCTTTGGATATATATGCCGCTGTACATGAGAAGTTCGGTAAAATCTAGTTGATGGCATCACTGGAATAAATTTTTGTTTTTTTAATTGGCTCAGAAAAAAAAAAAAATTAAAATGCTCAGTGACGAATTTGATCCTTTAATGGCCTTTTCTACCACTTGATTTTCTTAGAGATCGTTACCGTGAGGATATCTTGGGGCCTGGCCTAGTGGGTGGCCATTGTGAGCTGGACAAGGCTGGTCTGAGAGCACAAGGGGAGCATAAGAGTCCTCTGCAATCTTGGTGAGTTTGACAAGTTAACTTTAGACATTTTTAAGCATAAATTTTGCAGGTTTAGAGGCATATTATTGCAACCGCAAGGAGTTAAAGATGTTGCTACAATGTTTGCTATGACTAACCTTTTTATATGACTTATGGATTTATTTATTTTCAACAATATGGCTGAGTCCACTACTTAGGAGACCCATACTATAGCTGTATTGTTATCTTGTTGATTGAAAAAAGCGAAACTGGAGGCAAAAATTTATGATTTTCTTTTTGCATTACAGTGGACTTTGCATGTAACAACATCAGACTCAAGGAAACTTCGGTCATAATGAAGTTTTTTGTAGGGATGGTTTTCATCCCCTTTATTTATCCTACAAAAAACTTGCCTTTTTGTGTAGTGTAGTTCTAAGCCTTGACAGTGCTAGAAAAAAACATGAGGATGAAAAGTTTTCTCCATCATACCTGATATATGATTGTGTTTCAAAAAAATTACGTCCACAGGTTTGCAGAAATGCAGCATTTTTCATCTTTACCATTTTATCCATCAAAGGAAGAAAACTGTGATATTGTTTTCAACAAACCAACATATCTCATGAAGTTGGATGCTGGTAAGTTTTATTTTATGAAGAAAAAAAGGAGTTAACCTCAACTGTGAAGTCTTGGTGAATGAAATAAAATCAACCGTTGATAATTCATATGAAACCTGTAACCTCCCAAAATATCCCACTATAATGCTGAAAGAGTTTGGGTGGGTAAGACTTTTCAGAATTTTACCTTTTTTGTGTTCTCAAATACCAGCCTAGAATTTATTTCAAATGTGGAAGTCACATAAGAAAATCTTAGTGTTTGTGGTATAAAATTATAATATATGCTTTTTACTCTCTCAGGTGTCAACATGTATCATCATTTCTGTGACTTTGTTAATTTGTATGCCTCTCAGCACCTCAATAACTCTTTCACCACTGATGTCAACATTATCATATGGGATACGGTAAGCAATATGCATGCCTCTTCATGTAGGATCTGCGACTTTTTGAATTATCAAAATGGATATATGAGGAATGCATTCAATTTTAAAAGAGGAATCATAGAAAAACTTCCATTTGAATAATTATATTTTAATTAAAAATTTAATACCCTTGGGGTATATTTTTACCCCTAACGTACAATTAGGTTAAAGTTTTAACAATAGATGTTTCAAAAGTACTTAAATATAAAATAAGTTCAATTATTAAATACATTCATTCCATTTAATCTTTTCCATGCTTTGATAAAAGAGTTTGAAAAGTTTGTGATAAGTAGTATATTTATTTTTATGAAGCAGAGCCCTTATCATGAATGCTTTTTGGGGATACAGTTTTTCAGGCTATAAGGATATATGTGATATTGGTTGAAAAAAAAAGGCTCCTCTTGCATCTCAGAAGGAGAAAGCATGAAAATAGCTTGTTTGCCTTTATCAGAAGTGCCAAAATATGGGCCACCTTTATTATTTTTGAAGTGCACAAATCTCATGCATTTGCTAGCCAGGAAAGTCAGTTATTGTATGTTTAATATTCACAATAAATTTTTAAGCATCATAAAAGTTAATTCATTTTGTGTGTGTGACAATGACACTCATTTAATAACATTTCAGACTAGCCTTCCTTACGGAGATTTCTTCAGTGTGACTTGGAAGGCTTTCACAGATCATCGGATCATACCTCTAAGTGATTTAGACGGTAAAAGAGTAAGTAACGTTTTCACAGATTATACCTCTGAGTGATTTAAATATAAAAGAGTAAATACATATTCCATGCTTGTGTGCCTTTAAGTGATTTTAGATGGTAAAAGAGTGAATAATTTTTTCATAGATTTTATACCTCTGAGTAGATTATATTACAGAAGAGTTAGTACAGACTTTACCAGATCATACCTTTAAGTGCTTTAGATAGCAATAAGTGTTTTTTTTTACTGATCATTTGATCATATCTTTGGTTAATATAGAAGGTGAGAGAGTAACTAGTGTTAATACCAAAACATCAAACTTTTTTTTTTAGTAATATAGTAATTTGTTGGGTTTTTTTTTTTAATTCTGATTTTCTTTGAGTCTATATTTATATCTGTATGTAGCTGTATATTGTAGAAATGAACACTTATCACCATTACTCTTAATTGCTTTGCAGGTTTGTATTAAAGATGCAGTGTTTCCTCTTCTGGCGAGAATGCGATATGGATTGTACTACAACATGCCTTTGGTGAGAGAATTGTTTGCGTTGTTCTCAAATAATACTGATATGTTTATAAATATTTTACTAAATGTTTTTGCGCCTTTACCGAATAGTGTAAAATACCACCTTTAAATTAGTTCCTTTATATATATATATATGTTGTTTTTTTAACTAGTTACAAGTGCATACAATATTTTTAAACTTTTGTGGGAATATCATTCTCTGAAAGTGGATCAATGTGCCCAGTGTATATATTTTAAATTTTAATATGTTTACACACAATAGCTTTATTCTTGTTTTTTTTTTTTAACATTGCAAGGAGAGACATTATACAAACGGAATTAAGTCTAGATAAGAAGGAAACTGCATTATAAAAAATTAAAGGCAGGTATCAATTGGGAAGCAACTTGACAAAGAACAAAACTGACACATGATTTCATCACTTTGCTAGTTTTGAGATAAATAAAAGAAATAATTTTTTTTGGATTCCTATGTAATACAAACTCGTCTGTATTTTTTTTTAGTTAATTGAAACCAATCAGCATGATTTAATTTTGATTTCAACATCCAATAGATACTGATCTAACAAAGATATAAATAGCCATAATGCTAGTGTCAAAAAGGCACATCTCTGAGATATTTGTCACCCTGCTAGCCCAGTGACAATTCCCCTTTCCCTCTGCAAATACAATTGTCAGACGTTAGTCTTGGGATCTGTCTACAATATAGCCTATATTGTGCTGACATCGGATGTTGGAACTCAACTCAACTCGATGCATCACATAATTTCAAAATGACTAATATATCTCCTCAGATGCCAGGTTGTTTTGGAAGTGGCCTAGTGAAGGCTTTCTCAGAGCACATCCTTCATCGTCTCAATGTCCGTCAGACAGGGCCGTCTGTAAGGATATCTCTCTGTCTGTCTGTCTCTGTCTTTTCTCTCTCTTTCTTTGTCTCTGTCTCTCGCTTTCTTTGTCTGTATGTCCGTCTGTCTGTCTCTCCCTCTGCCTGTCTGTCTGTCTGTTTGTCTCTCTTTCTCTCTCTGTCTTAGTCTCTTCTCTCTCCTTTCTCTATCTCACCCTGTCTCTCCCTCTCTTCTCTCTCTCTCTCTCTGTCTCTTACATTTTTTTAAATTTCTCTAATCATCTCTATCTCTCTGCTTATGTGTGTGTGTGTGTGTGTGTGTGTGAGAGAGAGGGAGAGAGATAGTCTCTGTAAATCTTTCTCTCTCATTTTACTTATTACACGACAGAGGTTTAGATCTCTATTTGCTGAACTAGATCTAGATTCAAGCCTACCAGCTTTATCCACATCAAACTCATCACTTCTAAGTTACAGCTAAAACTTCATCATGTTTTGTTTAAACTATAATCATCTCCTCCGAATTCACTTTCATTTTCATAATCTTGAAGACCATTATCAGGCTCAAATTCTTCATTAGTTTTGTTATGGAATTAATGAAAATAGGACCAAAATTTCAAGTTCATGATCAACCATTTTGAGAAATCGTAAATAAAAGCTGAAGCGAAACTGCCGGCAGTTTGTTGCTGTGAGAAGAAAAAAACTGCCATTTCGATTTGTTTAGAAAGAGCACCTCATTGCTTGTTGTTTTATGTTTTAGTTTTGTGTAGGTAGTATATTTTGTATCTAGTAGCTGCGTTGAATTAACTATAACTTTTCTTAACCACATTAATTTGATGAAACAGATCTCAAAATCGTATCATTTGTAGAAAAGTGAATCATTTATACACCCTATTTAAAGTTAATGAGCTGGTTTGTAATCGATGGAGAAGTTTTTACGTTACATTTATCTTAAATGCTAGTATCTGAAAGTCTTTTTTTTTTCTTTTACGAGGACCTCTATTTTTCTTTGCAGAAAGAAAAAATCAGAGTGACGCTTCTCTCAAGGAACACACAGTACAGAAATATACTGAACCAGGAGGAGGTTTGTCATATGATGGATCTATCTTTAGCTCAACATCAGTCCAGTGGTCTCTAAGCTTCCGCTCTTTAGCTCAGCATATTATGTTGTTTTTCATCAGAAAATATTAGCAGTTTGCATGTAACTTCTTGTTGTGCTTTTAATTTTTAATACAATTCGGATACACACCAAAGGAATAATAAATTGTTAATTTGGGAAATAATAAAAAAAAAAAAAATTCTAGTATTGAAAAAAAAATCCGGGAAGATAAAAATGTGTAACATTTTAAGTCTTGATAAAACAAATCAAATCTTTCAGAGCTACCAAATTATTCAGCCAACAAAGTGACAATTTTAGAAGAAAATACGTAAAAATACACTTTTTTGTTTAATTATGGCACCTTTGAACCTGTGAGACGATAGTTCCACTTCCAGTGCTGTAAAAAATGTATATCGTTTTCAGCTCCTCAAAGCCATGAAGTCAGATGAGGAGTTGGAGGTATCAGTCGCGGAGTACAACAGGTAAACAGAATTAGGATAAGTGCAATCACTATGTAGATGTTAACACTAATACTTAAAAGGTATTTTTAATGGTGATATACCAAAATACGTAAAATGGGCGTTCTAAATGGAGTTATACAGAATTGCTTAAAAGGTGTTATAAAATAATGGTGTTACTGTATGCAGAAATATTTAAAATGTGTTATTAATGGTGTTATACAGAAATACTTATTAGTTTTAAGGTGTTATGACTGGTGTTATACAGAAATACTCAAAAGATGGTATGCATACTTTCAATGGCCCAAGAAGCAAGTTTGACCAAGCAAATAACCTTTCTTAATGTGGTTTTCTGATTAAAAGTATGATTACATGGTTGCAAGAATGTTTTTGATATTCATTCTTTTTTTGTTGTTGGTTTTTTTGTTTGTTTGTTTGTTTTGTCATTACTGGCCCATGTGGTAGTATTGTCATCTTACATTTAATATTTCATTAAGTCTTTTAACTTCGAGCTATCTAAGTCCGATCCTAATAAAGCCAAAGAGCAAAAAAAACAAAAAAAACAAAACATATCCTCTTGAAAAATTTAGTTTATGAGAAATTTGATTTATCAGACTTTGTTTTTGGAGGTTTCCTTTGTATTTTCATATTCTTTTTTTCTTATTTGTCCTTGTCCCTTGATGGGATTTTACTTTCTTCTCCTGGTTTATTTCACAGGCTCATGCCCTTTGAAGAACAGCTAAAAGTAAGTTTTTTGAACAGTTTTTCATGAATGTTACATTTTCTTAGTCCATAAAGTATAGGTTGCTGAGAAAGAACTTAGTAGTGTATGTGATTTCACAAACAACCATTGACATTTGACATGATCTTTTGAAAAGACCTGAAACATAAACGAAATTTGTATATCAACACAGTACCATGGTTATGGTATTAGTGAGACTTATGCCAAAATTCAAGTGATATATATCATTGTAAAGGTGAAATTGAGAACTATCTAACACAAACTTTTACATTTAAAAAGAATTTTAATTTTTGCTTTATCTTATTAGAAACTTGCATCCGTATAAAGCAGAAATAAGAAAATAAAACTGTTTTTGATCATCTCGAAAGTAGCAAAAATGACTTGTGCTAAAGTTGTAGCACAGTGATGATATCACGCCAAGTTCTGCGTTTTACCAACGCAAAAAGCAAGTCTTGATGTCCAAAGCTAAAATGCTGAATGGTAATCTTTGCTATTGTATATTTTTAAACTTATAAAGCAGGGTTGGTTCACTTGAATCATTTTTCTCTAATTGTATGCCATGTGTGGTAATGTTTATTTCATTTTTGTTGTTGTTTTTTCCCCGCCATTTTTAAGCATAATGTAGCTTATACAATGCCACTTTAAAATGTACCATAATTAATGACTTGACTTAATGACTCTGGTCTCTACGACCACTGGCCGTCCAGCCAACCACATCCAGCCTCCACTGGGCCTTGTGTCTTTCTCTCTTCTCCGCTGTTAGAAGAGGGACATCACAATGTAATAATAATTATCCTATATTATTATTATGACTCTTCTTTTAACTTGATTCGCTCAACTGTAAACTTCTATTTAAACCTTTTTTTCTCTCCCAGCATTCCCATAACTCTGACATTTTTATAGGCATACACGGAGCTGGTCTAACACACCTACTTTTCCAACCGGACTGGGCAGTCGTCATAGAGCTGTAAGATCTAATAACATTTTTGGTTTAGCTTAAGCGCACAGCACATATTGTACCATGGTCTTTGGTTATGGGATTTCTGCACATTCTCACTTTTTAAAATTAGTTGAAATGGATTTTTGAGGAATACATATAATCTTAAAGGAGAAATTCATGAAATTCCAAAAAAAAAAAATTCCAGTTGTAAATATTTTAATTTAAGATAAAGAAACATAAAGGACCCCCCCCCCCCCCCCAAATCCCACCCCCATCATACGATTTTGTACTTGTAAATATAACTACTATCTCATAAAGCATATATCACAGTCCTGAAGCATTTCCACCAGGTTAAATGTAATTCAGCTTTGAATTATCAAGACAATAACATTACTGCCTTTATATCATCACCTAAGTGGTAAAATGCCCTATCTCATTCCTAAAATACTAAAGATTTAGAGTATTTGTAAAATGGCATTGGGCATTATAAAGCTGAGGTGATGATATGAATTATGAGTCGCTAATCTCACTTTGCGTCTTCTGGTTGCAGATATAACTGTGAGGACCCAGGCTGCTATTCTGATCTGGCAAGACTACGAGGTCTCAAATATATCACATGGGAGAAAAAGGATAAGCTGAAACAAGAGGATGAGGTTTGTATAAAGTTGGAAGACCAGAATAACGCATTTTACAGTCGCACATCATTGCTCAGCAGAAAGAGGAAGATTTAAACAGTGAAGATCTTGATAGTTACCTATTTTTTTCCCAACCAAAGGTGCCTAATTGCAGGATAAATCCGGAAATCAGATTTTTCTTTCCTAGTTTCATCTTAGCTGGGGATAATTATTTTGGGAAAAAACTTGAACCACAATATTCCTGTGTATTCAAAAATTATCAGCGCAAGATGCATTATTTTATTATGTTTGTTGAATAGCTAAGCTAGTTTGTATGTCTATGTTTTTACAATTATACATTATCTTCACCTATCTTTTCTTTGAAGTTTCAAATTTGATTTATATTTTTGTCGTGCTTGCGCATAGCATTTTGAGTGTTTGGGAGAAGTTCAGGATTGTTTCTCTAGCAGTTAGCACCTTTTGCATAAAATATTCTTTCTGTTCTTTATTTACTGAAATTTGGGCGTTTTCAAGTAATCAATCTTTGCAGCAAAGCTTGTGATCGAATATAAGTATTCTATGACCTACATTTTCCATGGAATCTTGAAATTTGATGCAGTGTTGAATAGATGAGAGAAAGACTACAAATTGTAAATGACAAGCTACAGATTAAAACAATCAGACAATGTAGATAAAATTTAAGCAGTGGTTTGCAAAGTTTAGATCCTAATGTTTGGTGGTTTATGACAACATAGATGAAATATATCGTCCATGGTGTGCTAAGTACAGATCCTCATATTTGGTGGTTACTTACACAATTTTTTATGTTTTGTTTATAGGGCCATCATCCAACTTTGGGAGCCCACGCTAAGTTCACCAACTACGCTTTTGATATCAGTGAGTTCATGCGACTTGTCTACAAAGCAGCGGATCACGTCAGGAACCATCCAGAATTCATTCAAGCTCGGAAGAGAAAATCAGAATTCAAACATGAAAATATTGTCAAGCAAGAGCTCTGAAGCTGTTTTTGTTTTAAATATTGGGTCGTAAGTACAAGACCGCAATAGTTTGAAACTCGTCGTAAGCCTGCCTATTTTTATATTTTAAGATGAGTCTTAAGCTTACCTCAAACGTTGTACCTACGTCCATAACATATCTACCGTCCGTTATACTTCAGTTCCAGATAATTTATTCCGGTGCTGAAAAAGTCATTGTTATGTTGGTTTATCAGCAATAACCATATAATATCATGCCAAAAGAATTCAATTTCATCAGAGAATTCGCTGTAACAAATTTTGTGTATTTCAAAGTTTTCTCTCTTCTCTGCCATAAATCTGTATACATGCATGTTTTTACCATTTTGACAAAATATATTGGACTTTTCCCAAACTTACACATAAATTATTCGAACATGAAACATAAGCCAAGAAGCTTTTGTGGGTATTCTCACTGCTTCTAGTTCTACTCTAAGAGAGCACAGGGCTTATTGCAAAACTTTTTAATTTCAATCTCTGTATTTTACTTCTCCCCAAGGCTATCTCAACTATTCCGTTAACTGTTGACACCAGTTTACTGAGAAGTTTTGTACAATGGGAAGAACAAAAAATTGATTTTTTTTTTTTTTGGAAGTTAGAAATTTTAAGCTGCTGTGTGAGAAAAAATAAAATGAAAATGCGATGAAGCAAGGAGATGGTGTTTTAAGCTTAAGAACTTTGAGTATGAGCATAAAATGTTTTGCATCGTACAAAATCAATTTGTGAGCTAGAAGAAGATTTGCACAGGAGTGTGACCATAAATCAAGGTTTCATCTCAGATCATTTATGTTATTGTTAATCTTTTAGTTTTACAAATTTATATCTGTAAAGGCCTAAATCCTCATGACTATTTTTTTTTTTTGCTTCAGAAGTGTCAAATTGTTATGATCTGCTTTGAACTTTTTTATGTTCATATAGATTTTAGAGCTTAAAGAATTTTCATTGATTTGTTGTTTTTTGTTGTTTTGTTTTTTAATACCTATGCTCCCGGTTTATACATGCATACATATCTGCTATGTTATGTGCCTTATACAAAACTTAATATTTCTCTTTAGGTTTTTCTCCCACACTGCATTTATAATTGTTGAGCAAATTAAAAACGTTTCCAGATTTAATGTTTACAAAACTTGAAAGTTATTAGGAAATATGTTTATAAACCTTCCTTTATCAAACATCAAAAGCTTGTGCTCTAAGTCAATCAGTGTAATCAGATCTTATACCACAACTCATAGTCATTGGTACACTTATCTTCAGTCATACTTTCTTTGTGTGTGTGCTAGTATCCCTTGCCATCATGATAGTGATTATTTCTGGGGTCCCATGTCTTACTCATACCTTTTTTCTTTCAAATAATTTTTTTTAACCCTTTGCAACATGCAATATTGTGTAATATCTTTAGGATTTATTATTTGCTATTCTCTCCGATCAGGTGCTTAGTGGTTTCTTTATATCTTGAGAGTCAAGAAATCCTTTAAGTAAATCCGATTTTAGAGATGCCATGTTACCTACTTTCAAAACAAAACTGAATTCCTCTATATAAACTTCAAGATTTATATTTATTTTTTGTATAGTTTTGGCATGACAAATCAGTGACCCATTTCTTTCAGTATTATCTGATATTGATGTAGTAAGTTCCTTATATTTAAGTATGGTATCCAAGTTAGATCAATTTTGGCTTTACAAGAAAGAAGTACATAGTTTAAAATAGCACAATATTGATAATTCATGCTCCTTTAACTTCCTTTCACCTATAATGTTATTGATGAATTTTTATAAATTCTATAAAGTACTGATTTCATCATAAGTTGCTCTTTTAGTTTTGGCAATCTTTTCATAGCCAATTTCAGATCGTTTTGCATTTGCCATGATTTTTCATAGATATATATAATACAATTGTCTTTGTTTTACTATACATGATTATGCTAATTACTGTAACTGTACTCTGTATTTTTGTAAAATTTTTACTCACTTTGAAAAAAAAAAAACAAGCTTATTGGTCAAGGATTTTATTTAATTACATTAAAATTTTATATAAAAGCTCATGCTATATTATACATTTGATTGTGCATATAAAGATTATATAATTATTAGTGTGAGCAGGCTCTTCCTTTATATTATTTGTATACAAGGTATGATGATGACGACTACCTCTTTCTATTAAGCTTTTCTATTGGAGTCTCGGTGATAAATCCTAATTAATTACTATGAGCTAAGAATATCATCTTTTCGATAAAAATATTTCATGAAAGCTAGAATACACCATCAGCTATATGGAGTTTAGAATTATTGCTTTAGACAATATAAATATAATTATTTATCGGGTATATCTCTTTTATCTTAAAAAGATAGTTTCTACCATAAATAATAAGTATATAAGAACTATGCTAATGTTGTTAAATTTAAGTCCTTTTTCAATCATTTTGAACAATATGTTTTCAAGGTGCTTTATGTATTGATAAAAAGATCTGTTGCGTTAAAGTCCCTCAATTCTATTATATGACTTCCTCATGTATACACAAAATCCCTATTTACAAACATAATCCAAGTCTATTTTATCTTACAAAGTATGTTCTATGTCTTCCTTTTTTATAAAAAATATTATAATATAATACAGATAGCTTTATTGGAAGAAATAAATTTATGAAAACTACCATCTCTTTGAAAATTCTTGTTTCATCATGTGTTTTGAGTCTGAATTATTTAAGCGTAATATTTGTAGCAATGTAGATACAATTTTACAATTCAATTTTTTAAAATTCACTTTATGTACATGTATTAGACATTTATTATTTATCCGATGTCCATACATCCCACAATTTTATTTATTGACACTTTCTTTTTCTTGTTGGGACCAGCAACATGAGACCACAACAAGAAAAAAAAGAAAAAAACAACCAAACACATAAAATAGACTCAAAGAGCTGACTTTCTTAGTTAATTAGCGTGTATTATAGCCCTGCAATTTGACTTCATCATTTCGTTTAAACAACAAAAACAACATTTAAAGAACATTCCATCTTTAAGACTTGAAACCTTAAGGTTTTTATTTTTACTTCAAAGCACCGATCATAACTCACAATTATCCCTTTATCAAGTCAAGCAATCTATGGTTTTATTTTTACTTCAAAGGACCGATCATAACTCACAATTATCCCTTTATCAAGTCAAGCAAACTACGGTTCACAATCTTCCAGTGAAAACCCCCCTCTTTTCTAATATTTATTATGCAGCTAAATACTTCATTTTTACTGTTTGGATCAGTGTCAGTATAATGTGACCGGCTGAGAAAAAAGTCCTGGTATTCCCGTACTGCCCCTGTGTGGCAGCACGTTAGAATTGTCAGATGTTAGTCTTGGAAAATGTCCACAACATAGCCTATCATTATAGTGCTGACATTGGACGTTGAGATACCAACTCAGCTTCATCACAGCCACAGTATACCTAGGCCCTTTTAAGTTCAGACTAACTCACTGAATTGAATACCTATATCTATTTCCTTTAAATTATTATCATATTTAACACAGAATGATGCTCAAATAGTATTGTTCAGACTATTATGTAGTATTAGCCTAACAATGTAATCTTTCCCTACTGTGCCTTAAAGTTTAATGATATAACTTACTTTGACTAAGGATTAAATGTTGGATTATTTCGGTGATACTGCCCGATATTTTTAGTTGTTGAAAGCCTCGAAGTACATACACTCAATGCTCTTCTTTAAAATGTACAGGCAGACATAGGTTAAGTCATCCATAACTACACAATCATGACACAGGCAAGGCGATGTGGTAAGAAAGGTTTCATCAAAACCATAGTATATTTACATGTCGTCGCCTCAGAAATGATATGTTTCATCTCCATTGAACATAAGAAGGAGATGGAACACAAGATTTTCGCAAACACAATGTGTGTAACACACAATACTCTTCCCTAAAATGTTAACACCATTATAGCCTAAGTCGTCGATTACATACAATTTTGACACGTGCAGAGTTATTTTTATCAAACACTTATATGGTTAATGCCTTTATCGTGATCGTAGTATGTGTACAAGTATATAATGCAATCAACACTTTTATCTCAAATGTGTATTCAAACACAGGTAAACTAATCGATTACTGTAGGCTTACATAGTATTATGCAATCTCAATACTTTTACACGATAATTAACGTACAACTTTGACACAGGTAAGGCTTTGACTATCACACACACACAGACACACACACACACACACACACACACACACATCGCATACATATATACATACATGTATTTACATTATTTATGAATATAGATCCACCCTACTTAGCCAGACGCACAAAAAGCACGGGCACCTTGGAGTTATGTATGATGAATGTGCGCACCCATTATTACCAGTACTACTATCACTACAAGTATTATCACGACCCATCCAGCCTACTCGACAAGCCGCACAATGAGCACGGGCACCTTGGAGTTCTGCGTGATGTAGGTGCTCACCCATTATTACCAGTACTACTGCTATCTACATGTATTATCATGACCCATCCAGCCTACTCGACAAGCGCACAAAAGCAACGGGCACCTTGGAGTTCTGCGTGATGTAGGTGCTCACCCATTATTACCAGTACTACTGCTATCACTACATGTATTATCAGACCCATCCAGCCTACTCGACAAGCCGCACGATGAGCACGGGCACCTTGGAGTTCTGCATGATGTATGTGCTCACCCATTATTACCAGTACTACTGCTATCACTATTATCATGACCCTTCCAGCCTACTCGACAAGCCGCACGATAAGCACGGGCACCTTGGAGTTCTGCGTGATGTAGGTGCTCACCCATTATTACCAGTACTACTGCTATCACTACATGTACTATCACGACCCATCCAGCCTACTCGACAAGCCGCACGATGAGCACGGGCACCTTTGAGTTCTGCATGATGTAGGTGCTCACCCATTATTACTAGTAGTACTACTACTATCACTACATGTATTATCACGACCCATCCAGCCTACTCGACAAGCCGCACGATGAGAACGGGCACTTTTGAGTTATGCATGATGTATGTGCTCACCCATTATTACCAGTACTACTGCCATCACTATTATCATGACCCATCCAGCCTACTCCACAAGTCGCACGATGAGCACGGGCACCTTGGAGTTCTGCATGATGTAGGTGCTCACCCATTATTACCAGTACTACTGCTATCACTACATGTATTATCAAGACCCATCCAGCCTACTCGACAAGCCGCACATGACAAGCACCTTGGAGTTCTGCATGATGTAGGTGCTCACCCATTATTACCAGTACTACTGCTATCACTACATGTATTATCAATACCCATCCAGCCTACTCAACAAGTCGTACAACAAGCACATTGGAGTTCTGCATGATGTAGGTGCTCACCCATTATTACCAGTACTACTGCTATCACTATTATCATGACCCTTCCAGCCTACTCGACAAGCCGCACAAAATACATGGGCACCTTGGAGTTCTGCGTGATGTAGGTGCTCACCCACTATTACCAGTACTACTGCTATCTACATGTATTATCATGACCCATCCAGCCTACTCGACAAGTCGCACAATAAGCACGGGAACCCTTGAGTTCTGCATGATGTATGTGCTCACGCTGCCAGTCACCGTGCGCCTGAGGGTGCTCATACCGCGAGCTCCAGTCAGGATGAGGTCGATGTTCTGGTCATGCGCCTGATCCACGATCAGAGGGCCTGGCTTTCTGCCGGCCAGTCTCTGTACGGAGCCCTTCATCTATTTGGTCATAAGGGGTGTGGATGGGGAGAGGGGAGAATGTCTATATTATTGTTATTCATCGTCGTGGTCGTCATGGCTGTATTCATCATCATCATTATCATTATTATTATTATTATTATTGTTATTATTATTAATTTCTGTGTGAATATAAATTCATTTTTTAGTTTGCAAAGAGATGTCGCTGTGCGATGTGAAATAAGACGGGTGTAAAACTAATGTTTACTAAAAGCAAAACAAAACAAAATAAAACGGTTGGATAAGATAATATTTCTTTCACTCACGTTTGGGTGCTGTTGTTTTGCCTCATAAAATTTGTTTTGGTAGTGTTTCAGCAACTTTGTTATCTCCACTTCCTCTTCAGTTGCAAGTTTGGATATAAAAGTCGGATCACTGCAAGGCACCGCTAGGTGACAGAGAAAACAAAGTTGGAAATTAAAAAAAAAGTAGTCACTTTTTACGTTCTAGACATGTGGTTCAGTTGAGTTTGTTGCTTAACGCCCAACGTCAATACTATAATAATGGGATATATTGTGGACGGGACCCAAGACTGAAGTCTGACGTGGACTCATGTCTCAGCCAGTCACCTTAGACTGACTGCGGCCCAACCCGTAGTGGATGAAAGCGGACAAATAAATTTTTGACCAATCATAGGTTTCAAACCGCGGACCTCCCGTTAGGCACACCAGGTTTCTACCACTTTAGCCAGTTCGTCCCAAAACGTGGTACATTGAGTGCGCAGATATATAGATACGACACTATATCGTGTAAAATCAGTCTATTGATGGTAGACATCATCTAAAAAGATCATTGGTATGATAGTACAAAACTAAGAACAAGGCGCACTGCAGTGTGGCAATGCATTTATCTGTGTGTGTGTGTGTGTGTGTGTTTTGTTTGCTTCTAGTGGGTTTTTTGTTGTTTTTTGTTGTTTGTTTTTTTTAAGAATATGATCATGGGCATTGGAGAATCTTTGAAAAGATTAGAAATATACTGCTCTTATGTGTAGAGTATATTTTGGACGTCGGTCTGGCATTACATGCATTATTAATCCGACGTTTTTTTTTTAATGTTTCATAAGTTTGATTAATCTATTTTAATATAACCTCTTGATTCCCCATAGGGCCACAGAAACTCCCTTCCACCAATTTTGGTTCTGGTTGATCATTTTCAGCTCGGTCCACGTAGCACCGGTGACCCTTAGGGCCTATGTTGGCATTGGTGATTCGCCGCCAACTGGCGCCAAGCTTGCTTCGGGTGGCCAACCTTTCTTTTCCCTTGCCTATAAACTGACATCAGTAGGGAACAAGATGACCAGTTCGGAGATCGATCCTGAGACATCCCGAGTAGAAGCAACGCGCTCTACAATCGGAACACCCTGACCCCACCCTGAGAGTTCAATTGCCGCATCGCGTTCATGAAGCAAGAGGCAAACGCCTCAACCTGGTACCCTAGCGAATTATTTATTCCAGCTTGTCAAAATTCCCAATATAAAGGAAATGTTTAATTACGTAGTTACAAAAGCCATGTCTGAAAAAGCTAAAAAATATCACCAATAAGACGGAAATATAAAAAAAAAATCCCCGCAATATTGCAACAGCAGAAACAACAACAACAACAACAACAACAACAACAACAACAACAACAACAACAACAACAACAACAGCAGCAACAACAATGACTTACGTGTTGATAGTAAGGCGCCGTGCTCAGTGCAGTATATGACAACTACAAAATCATTATCCCTGTAAAAATACTTCACATACCCTGGATGGAAGAAAAGGATGAGACATGGCTGATTGTTTTCCCATTTAAAGATAGTAATATTATTTATTTTGTTAATATTTGGTTATAAAATGTTATCTGTCTATCTCTCTGCTCGTTCGTTTGCTTCCTCCTTTTTTCTGCCCCCCCCCCCTCCCCAGA
Organism: Elysia chlorotica; assembly: GCA_003991915.1. NCBI lineage: Eukaryota > Metazoa > Mollusca > Gastropoda > Plakobranchidae > Elysia > Elysia chlorotica. Next base: position 25,291 of record RQTK01001344.1, on the reverse strand, counting down.
CAAACATGCCTCGTAAGGATTGAGATTTCAAAATCCTCTAAAGGAAATGTTTAATTACGTAGTTACAAAAGCCATGGCTGAAAAAGCTAAAAAATATCACCAATAAGACGGAAATATAAAAAAAAAATCCCCGCAATATTGCAACGGCAGAAACAACAACAACAACAACAACAACAACAACAACAGCAGCAACAACAATGACTTACGTGTTGATAGTAAGGCGCCGTGCTCAGTGCAGTATATGACAACTACAAAATCATTATCCCTGTAAAAATACTTCACATACCCTGGATGGAAGAAAAGGATGAGACATGGCTGATTGTTTTCCCATTTAAAGATAGTAATATTATTTATTTTGTTAATATTTGGTTATAAAATGTTCTCTGTCTATCTCTCTGCTCTTTCGTTTGCTTCCTCCTTTTTTCTCCATCCCAGACAAACAAGCCTCGTAAGGATTGCGATTTCAAAATCCTCACAAAGAATTTAAGTCTTGGTGTCACTCCTGTTAAATAGGCCTACTTTATGGCCATCGGTTTTAATTTAAAATAAAGATTATTATTTTAAAGTTCCCCAAGGAGCCTCTGTGAGATGTATTAAATGTGTTAAGTCATTTGAAAAGTTTAAACAAACTTGTAATATTGACCTCTAATGAGCGTAAGGTGATGTGAGTAGCCTTGGAGGGGTGCGCGGTGGCACTGTGGTATAACATCGGCTTCCGACGCAAAAGGTCCAGGTTCGAGCTCTGGCAATTTCGCTCCCTACTGGTTGGGTCGGTGTCAGTATAATAATTATGACCGGCTGATACAGGAGTCATGGCAGCACATAAAATTCAAAAACAACAACGAAATAAAAGATACCGCGCAGATTTTTGAACTTACACGATCCTTACTCGACGCTTAAAAGTATGTATCACTTCTGTGAAAACCGTGTTAGGCCCTAGATGACGGGTGTGCAACTTAAATGTTTGTATCATTTAGACAGCAATCAGTGGTCAAAGAGAACCATTGGTATAGTACATCTGCGTACAGTCAAACACATACCCTGAGTGCTTGCTCCCATCTCTACGTACTTACAGTCAAACACATACCCTGAGTGCTTGCTCCCATCTCTACGTACTTACAGTCAAACACATAACATGAGTGCTTGCTCCCATCTCTACGTACTTACAGTCAAACACATACCATGAGTGCTTGCTCCCATCTCTACGTACTTACAGTCAAACACATAACATGAGTGCTTGCTCCCATCTCTACGTACTTACAGTCAAACACATAACATGAGTGCTTGCTCCCATCTCTACGTACTTACAGTCAAACACATACGCTGAGTGCTTGCTCCCACCTCTACGCACTTACAGTCAAACAGATAACATGAGTGCTTGCTCCCATCTCTACACACTTACAGTCAAACACATACCCTCAAGAGTGCTTGCTCCAATCTCTACGTACTTACAGTCAAACACATACGCCGAGTGCTTGCTCCAATCTCTACGTACTTACAGTCAAACACATACCATGAGTGCATGCTCCCATCTCTACGTACTTACAGTCAAACACATACCCTGAGTGCTTTATTTCATCTCTACGTACTTACAGTCAAACACATACGCTGAGTGCTTTATTTCATCTCTACGTACTTACAATCAAACACATACGCTGAGTGCTTGCTACCATCTCTACGTACTTACAGTCAAACACATGCTCGGCGTGCTTGCTCCCGTCCATGGCAATCATAATTTTCCTGGCTGCAGATGCCATCCTCCACCTCCTGGATAGAGCTGAAAAATAAAATAATGTACCTTTTTTACGAGATTATCGCACTTTGACCAAAAGGACAGGGAAGAGTGTCATTTATCAGGGCATAAACGTTGTATGCTTTAGAATAGACTTCCACCAGCGTAGGCTCAGACAGTCAGCAGCACCTATGTTGTTGTTTTGTTGTTGTTTTTTTTCTTCTTATTATTTCCGGCGTAACCATAATTATACACTGCTACCGAAACCGATGGTCAGACAGACTGGTACGGGTGTAGTTTCTTTTCAATTCGGAAATTATTTATACCGGCGACGCACTGAAGTTGCCTTGAGATAAAATTCCGTTTGAAGCAATGTGCAACCGTTTCTGCACATGTTTTAAAAAACCCTCTCTCCTCTCTCACTCTCTCTCTCTCTATCTATCTATCTATCTATCCATCCATCCATCCACCCATCCATCTATCTATCTATCTATCTATCTATCTATCTATCTATCTATCTATCTATCTATCTATCTATCTATCCATCTATCTGTCTATCTATCTATCTCTCTATCTATCCATCTATCTGTCTATCTATCTATCTATCTATCTATCTATCTATCTATCTATCTATCTATCTATCTATCTATCTATCTATCTATCTAGTATGCAGGCCAGGTTAATATATTTCGACACCATCTATGTACTTCGAATAACAGGTCCGCCGTGGAATACTATTCCGAATAATCACTTTGTTCACGCAATCCTTCCATAAACTCTTAACCGTCTATGGCGATGGGTGTAAATCGGGCACATACGGATAAAACACACCAATGCCATTGTAAACAGTCCAGTTGAACTCGGTTGAAAGATGAAGAGAGAACGCCCAAATTACAACTACTAGCGACATTGATTTTGAGGCAAAGGCATTGGGCTCGTCAGTGGTCGCCTTGTGGATACTGGCTCAAGACCGTGAGCGGTGGATGCGCTTTGTTGCTGCCTTTAGTGCAGGTTGGAAGATGCTATTACATGGACTAGTAAGGGGCGGGGAAAGAACGTTGTCTAACTGCAAATGCTATGTGCGAGCATTTTGGAAAGAATAGCCTAATCTGATTGTGGAGTGGAGAGGAGCCCCTTTCAGGTCTTGGTAAGGATTGCAAGGACCAAAGATTTTCCATGTATTCTACTTAACAGGATCGAGATATTTCGCATCGTTCTTGAACGGATATCCATTTGCACTGTGTAGATTTAAGTCTATACCGAATCCTATTATAAAACATGTACAAGCGATTAAAGTTCCTACCGTAACAAGTTCAATATTCGAGTATAGTGAAAGCTACGCATTAATTTGCTCAATTTAGTTGTTAATTAGGTATGTGGTATTCATGGTCCTCCTCTCATGTTTGAGTTTCACCGCACCAAACTCGATTATCTAACGGTATAAAATAAAATGTGTTTCTTCGTTGATCATTGCTAGGTATTGATCTAGATCTAGATTCTCTAGATACGGTACATGATTTTTGTTAGACTAAATGACTCCAATCTAACCCAAGATTAATAATTTGATAGGCCTATACTTTACGAAACAAAGGTAAGTAAATTTGAGCTTGTTTCTTTTTAACTTTGTTTTGTTTTTGTTTGTTTGTTTGAATGTTGCTTAGCGTGTAGCGAATATGATATTCCGTGAAAGGGTACCAAGACTTACATCTGAAAATTTTAAGTGTGGCCACACATAAACTATGTTGTATAGTTTCTTTATTGATTTATTTTTTTTATTTTTTTTTTTTTTTTTTGTTTTTTTGTTGGGGGGGGGGGGGGGTCGAAAAGATAATGAGCGTAGGAGGGTAGGCCCTACGTGTATTTAGAAAAAAAGATCGACAATGAGACAGGCAAACAACCAGACAGAAAATAATACATTTGTGTTTGTTTGTTTATATAGCTTTTTGCTAGCCTATTAACCTCGATTCGATTATTAAAATGCGTCTAAGTAAATGAAAAAGAGCAATGTTTGGACAATGCATGCATTTGTATTCATTTATATTAAACATTAAGGAGTGTCGTTTAAAAAAATCCAAACCAGTATGATCGCACAGAGGGAGAAATAAATAAAGATGACAAAAGACATATAAAAATGTATCTGGATGCTGAAGAGCCAATGCGACATGGATCAAGTGTCTAAAATTCATGATCTTTCTGCAGCATAGCTGTATTTCTACTTTTCACGTAAGACTTTATAATGACTTTATCACGATGTATGTCTACTTAAAGGATTCCTTTACACTCGATTCTGATATTTGGTTTATAGGCATACAATTTGTCAATAATAACTAAGCTCTATAATTACACTTTGTTTAATTAAAGAGCTATCATTTGCATCCGCAATCAGAACTAATACAAGTTTTTTTTTTAAAAATGGGACCGACATTTCTTAGACTCACACTGCATGCTAACCATAATTATGGGTTGTACATATTCTAGCTTAACCTTGGGAGAATCACCCACAGATTGCTAAAAATGCACCCGCTTATACTATTCCGAATAAGATACAGGATACTATACCGTATAAACTGCATACTTATTCGGAATATTATTCCGGGTAAGCCGTAGGGTTATTCGGAATACTATTCTGAATAATGGCAGCCTTGCGTGAATTCATACGACCATCGAAGTTTTCAGGTGGCAACGCAGACACGGCGCATTTCTATGACTACACTCACCCTTTTCTAGATTGATTGGTTTGGTGCCACTGCTTTTCTAAAAGAAAAGAAAATGTACGGTTTTTCAACATATCGAGAGGAGACACCTACTTCTTTACATACCAATAAAGTCCATTACAATAATAAATATTTATTTTTCTTCTGAGTCATTGTCAATTTTTTAGGGTCGTCTGTTTACGGTAAAAGCTTGGGGAATCACAACTATACTCTATTATTAGACCCCAGACTAAGAGTAGTCACTTACATTAAAACTAACCTTAGTTACGTGCCTATGTTGAAACTACGTTACTACCCCTGATTCCAAACTAGGGGAAACCATAACGCATACAATTCAAGAAAATCCATTTCCACGACTCAATTTTAAAACAACATAGCCGTACTTTTCTCTTTTTAACCGCAAGAATCTGCTATTCGTTACATTACCAATGTTTGGTACTTACTACAAGAGGGAAATACGGAAGAAAAAGCAGGAACAAAATTAATTAGATCTAGAACTAGATTAAAAAAAAAATCTAGATCTAGAACGGTATAATAGTCCGATATCTAGGATCTTAAGTAAATTTTCTAAAATTATAGCTAATTTGATCTAGTCTAGATGGTGTATTCTACTCCCAGTTAAAACAAAACATGACGCCAGATACGTAGTTAGACTTTCAACCCAGTCGGTTGAGCTCTGGACTGATGAGAGAAAGGTCCAACGTTCGAATCTCTGCTTGTGCCTCTGGCTATCCAAGAGCTCATAGAAGGGTTAAAATGGCATGACTGTTGATGTTCAATGGATAAACTTGTTTCATTTTATGAATGATGCCAAAATTTGCTAATTTATACTAGGCCTAATCTTCAATTTGGGATTTAGAATCTAGATCTAGATCTATAGGCCTACATTATTAATGTTGTAGGCCTAATTTAAATTTATTGTATTTATAAGGACTAGAACAAAGCTAGAATTGGCACTCCTTGAGTTTTGTGGTCCCTAGCCTAGATGGGCGATCAAATGGGTGGGCGGCCGGAATCGATTATTAAAATTGAATAAAATTTTTTACCTGTCAGTTGTACTCCTGTCTTTTTGTTATTAAAAAAAAAATTAAATTTGTATAAAATACCTACCAGCTGTATTCCCTGCCTTTTTTTAATTTTTTCTTTATTGTACATGTATTGGCATGATTTGTTTGATTCATAAAGACAGATTTGGTTACATTCAATTGTAGGCCCTAAATATTGTTTTTTTGGACCTGGGTTGTATGCGGGCGGGGAAGGGGGTGGGGACAAACATACACAAGCACGTAAAATTGATCTGTTAAGCAATAACTGCAATTGAAACTATCTGTCTCTCACACTCGCCTGCTCTGTCTGTCTGCCTCTCTCTCTCTCTTCACAGGTTGACTGACTCCGATGTAATCGAATCCTACCCACTCACCCCTCAAATTCCGCCCATCAAGCCAATTTGATCGCCCACAGGCTAGGGACCACAAAACTCAAGGAGTGCCCCTATACTAGTACTCTAATCTAATCAATTTGGGATTTAGAATCTAGATCTAGATCTATAGGCCTACATTATTAATGTTGTAGGCCTAATTTAAATTATTTACTTCTACTTTTGTGAAGTCATGTCCTTGAAATGGACATCCTACGACATTTTCAATGTATAATTTTGAAGAGGTCAATGGGGAGATGATGGCCGATATATTTAATTTTGTGTCTTTGTAACATTGTTCTTGTTTGTTTTTGCATCATTTTTACACATGAACATTTTGAGTCTTTAAACGCTTGTCCAATTTTATTGTGTATTTTAAATTTAACAACATAGTTTTACTGAAATAGATCTAGATGTTTTACCTTTAGAGCACTTTAATATATTTCATTTATGTCTTTAATTTTGGCTCTATTTATTCTTTTCTATTTCAAACAGATCATGAAGTTCTCAGTCCTTTTACTTTTAATCTTCTTCACTGTGCATTGTCTTGGTGGCAGTGAAGCCTCTAAAGAAGACAAAACTAAGCATGTTGGTGATAAAAAAGAAGAACCCATTAAGAAATATGACCTCCCTAAAAATGTCGTTGTTATTGGAGCCGGCATGGCGGGTTTGGCAGCGGCACGCAGACTTACCACAGACAGGACTAATTTCACTGTGTATGTGTATGAAGCAAGACGGGAGAGATTTGGTGGCCGTGTCTGGACCGATAAACTAACGAACCCAAGGGCCAAAGGTAAAATACCAGTTTACTGGTAGAACATGCATAGCGTCTTAACTGTTGACTTAATTTGGGATAGATTTTGTCAAATTATAATCTTCCCAAAAATTTTAGCGTATTTATCTCAATATCCTATAGCTGGACTTCTAAGAGAATTTGAAAAGATCTTATGTATATACAGTGGCTACTGGCGGCGGCTGATTGCATTTTTATGCCTCCATTACCAAGTATTATACAGCTACTTAGTACGTGTTACCCAATGATATGATCAATTCCCTGAAACTCTGCCAATACTGTTCATGTTTCGAACTTGAACTTTCAATTTGCATAAATTATCTTCTTCTGAACTGATCTTAGTGAAATAAAACGCAAAACGAATAAACAAATTCTCTGCCTTTCTAGCATTTAGCCTGGTATACAGAGTCAACCTTTTCAAGATGTTGGCCCTAACCCTCTTCTTTTCCCTACAAGACCTCTGTGACAGGGTAACTAAAAGAAAGAATGATAGTTATAATATTACAAGATTCCTTCCCTTAAACCACTGAGGCTAAAAATGCTAAAGTTTGACCCTAGACATTACGCGCCACATCTCCAATGGGAAGTTCAGTTGACACTAGAATGTGAGGATGTCTGGTGCTGCATCTAAGGTTAATTTGTGATTATTATGCCTTTTTCTTTCTTACTGCTGGTTAATCCTTAAGTTTGACATAGTTATATTATATTTTTTACCTCGAAGTTGTATATAGCTGCTACAACATGTGTATCTCCTCTAACCCTGATGGTGATTTCTATGTATCCTGTGAAGTTTCAACTGTTTCATTACATGATTGTTAATTGTTAAATTGTAAATTTGCCCATTTCAAGTGAGAAACTGGATCAGATGATTTCAAATATTTAAAATTTGTCTGGGAATCTATAAATCTCTATCGGATAACTCCGTTTCATTTTTACTTTTTTCTATCTTAAGTGCCATCTCCACTCCATCGTCAGTAATTTGGGTGCCCTCTTCTGCAAGTGTCAATTCCAGAGACATACAATTAATTAGGTTGGTTAATAAGCATTCCATGATTGCTTTTCAAATATTGCTCAGTTCCTTGGGATAGGATCAAAACTTTGAATTACAGAAGGGACGAATCTGGATCACAAAAGTGTCGCATTATGGGAGGGTTCTATTGTATTCTTTCTAGAGCAAACTTTTCCCAACCCAATTTATTCTAAAAACATGTTTTGGAGTAGCAGTAAGCATTTAATGCTGCTTGACAGATAGTGCTCTTGTAATACTTATTTATGGTGCCAGCTTTAAATTAAGAGAATCCAGCCTGAAAGACTTTGATATAAGTCCCATTCTTATAGAGCCAAAGAAAAACAAAACAAACATCCTCTTGAAAAATTTGGTTCATGAAACGAATTATCAGACTTTTATTCTTGAGCTTTCCACCGTATACTTCACAGGTCCTGAGGTGGATTTAGGGGCCTTTACTCTCACAGCTGGGGGCAAGAACAATCCACTTATAGAGCTAGCGGAAGGTCTCGGCCTTAAGAGCATTTCACTTGGAGAGGTTCAGCTTTTGATACCATGGGAGAAACGAGTCCTCAACGGGACAGATCTGACCCCAGTCATGACTGAAGCTCTCAAGGTGATTGTCATATTGTCTTTAGCAGAATGGCATATATTTATATAACTGTATTGATTTTATGATACGATTTATTTGCTAGTTCTTTACAATGATTCTTAATGTTTATGTATGATACTGCTTTTATTGTACAAACTGTAAGTAATTTACACTATAATTTTAGCAAATGTATTTCATCGATTGCTTGGTAAATAATGTAAAGTGCTTTGAGCAATACAATGGGAAAGCCGCCATATAAATGCACTTTATTTTTATAATTATACATCTATATCTATATCTCATTTTTTGTTGATAGGGTATTGAGATAATTGAAACAAAAATGATTTATTCATTCTTGTCTTAATACTATGTCTACAAGAAATGCTACCACTGCTTTTCTTTTCGTTTTTGTCAATTAAAAACAAATCATCACTTCTTAATTTTAACTTCTGCATAAGATAGATACACTCTATTACACACATAGATATATTCTAATGAATGGCATATCTCTGAGATACGTTATTAGTGCTGGAATGATATACTCACTATTCTCTTGACTGAGAGAAGTTCTAAAACCCTGTTAGGCTGTTATCTTGTTTACAGTCTGCAAACAGATTTGCAAAAAGTATAACATTTGGCTGGTGTTAAGATGCAAAAATACAAAATTGAATATCAGAATTTACAACTGACCCATCTAATGTAGAATATCTTCAAGCAAAGTACGGGAATAAATGTCTTTGAACATTATATCTTATTTTAGGCAATTACATGGAATAGAAGAACATAAATAAGAAAAAAAAAGTGATGTCCAACTCGTTTTGATTGAGCAAAAATATTTTCCTAGTAGCTTTTTAGAGATAAGCTCAGGATATATCGCCATTATTGTTATATACTATATCATGTATTGAATGATTTATTCTCAATTTTGCATTGAGTCTCTATCTCTCTCTCTCTATCTCTCTTTCTTTTATTTTATTTAATTCTTTCTAATTTTCTCTGTATCTTAAGATTTTGGAACTAGCCAAGAATGAGTCCAAAACTTCAAAGATCGAGGTGTCAGTTAAAGAGGCAGTGGATGCAGTTATAAGCGATGAGAAAGTCCACATTGCTGACATGTAAGTTTTCTTTCAATTTTGTTTTAAAATATTTCAAAATATCTTAAATCTGTAGAGGTTTTAAAGCAAAAACGACATAACTTGCCTTAAAATCTAAATGCAACAGTTGCTCTTCCGTCCTGTTTGTAAATGCATGGCATCAGTATTTTTGGTTCGAAAGCCAAGATCGGATAAAACCTTTAAGTGTTTCACGCAGTAATTGGGGGCCGAACTGGCGCAAGTGTTAGAATGCTGATCTCCCGGGTTCTAACCCCTCGATCATTGAAAAATGTATTTGTCTGATTTTGTCCTCTACTGGTTGGGTTGGTGTCAGTATTATAAAATCCGGCTAAGACAGGAGTCCAGGTCTCTCCGTGCTGTCTCTGTGTGGTAGGACATAAAGTTGTCAAACGTTGGTCTTGGGGGCCATCCACAATCACGCCTATATAGTGCTGACATTGGACGCTAAGCAACGAGCTTAAACTCAAACTCTCACACAAATTCTTTCTGTTTCCCCACAGTGCCAGCAGCTACCTGATCCATGCCTCCCGACCGTATGTGTTGGGTTATTCTGGAAAGTATCCCATGTCGTATCACCTGGGCTTTGCTCACAAGAAAGTCTTACTTGATGGCATGGGAGAATTGACGGACAGGTAGGCACACTGATATATACCTTATAGGCCTATAGCAGTTATCGATTTATGAAGGCAATCTTATGTTGCAACAAATATGTAATAAACAGTTGTAATAATATACAATTAAAAACAAAACTTCTCACTACTCACTGCCTGTCTGCATCACAGCATAAACAATGTTACATTATTATTATTATTATTATTATTATTATTATTATTATTATTATTATTATTATTATTGTTATTATTATTATCATTATCGTTA
>RQTK01001344.1:0-15037 GCA_003991915.1 Elysia chlorotica | reverse complement strand
TTATTATTATTACTATTACTATTATTATTATTATTATTATTATCATCATCATTAATATTATTATTATTATCCAGATTGCTGAGTGGTGATCTCAACGAGCCTCCCATACACCTAGGGTTGAGCAAAGTCGCCCGACAAATCAAAATCGACAGAGAGAAAAACCAAGTTGTCGTCAGGTTCACGGATAAATCTCAGGTGGTTGCAGACTCGGTTGTCGTTGCTGTCCCTCTCTCTGTGATTTCTTCAGGAGACCTGCAGTTTGAGCCGATCTTGCCGAAAGCTTACTACGAGGCAGCGAGCGAGATGGGTGAGTTTTTGTTGTTGTTTTGAGTATGTTTAAATTAAAGTTTATATCGAAAGAAACCAGGGTGAATCAGTTGCGAGAAGGTTGCTTTTCGAGTAATTGACAAAGCATCGAATCGCGGGACAAGAGGCATAGTATTTTAACTGCTCCCTTCTACTCTTTGCAGTTACAATAATAAGCCCTTCAAGCAGCGAAGTGCACTTCAAGGAGTTGAAATATTTATGACTCTTTCATTTCTAGAACCATTGAAAATCATTTTTAATATTGCTCAAAATTGATGAAAGTTAATATATAGTAGTTGTTAAGTTTTAAAAGGCTCTAGTTAAAACTTAAACGTATTAGCGACTTGTGCCTAATAAGTCCGTAACACAGTACATTATAAGAGAAACCCAACATGCCCAAAGCCTTCAACAACTTGCTCCTAGGAGCCTTGAAAGCAGCACAATTTGTCAGAGACTGTAGGTTGATATATTGATATTTTTTTAATGTGTTTAAAGATTATTTAACAATGGAAAGTTCTCCTCCTCCTCCTCCTCCTCCTCCTCCTCCTCCTCCTTCTTCTTCTATTTATTATTATTATTTTTATTATTATCATCGTTATTAATTAATTTTATTTCAATGTTTCAATATAATTATTATGAATACTCTTCACATTTTTTAATTTTCTCTTACATTTTATCATTTCTATCAATGTCAATATATTTACAATTTCTTCAACATTGTTCATGTCTTCTACCCTACCCTACAACTCCCTTTTATTTGTAAGTTGTATCAACTTTCCCTTAACACCTTTTTTCTTGAAAATAATAAAACTATTTGTCAACTATTTCAGGCTTCACATCTGAAAACGCAGTGATTGTGGAATTTGAGAATGCGTTTTGGCCTCACAACATCGGAGTATTTGTTCGAGCTGTCCAGACAGACGCGGAGAAAGGTCAGCTTCAGACGTGGTTCAACCTCAAGCCCGTCTCTGGTGCGCCAGCACTCTCCGGGTATCTCGGCGGAAAAGCTGCAGAAGCGTTTGAGAAGTTGTCTGACGAGGAAGCGAAAAAATTGGGTGAGTATAGTAATTCAATTTTTTTCAATTCAATTCAATGTTTATTCAGTCAATATATATATATTAAGAGCATACATATCGAAATTTATTTTTTCAAGCGCAGGCTTTGCATGATGAATATATATAAATAATTATAAAAATGTACATGTAGCAACACAATTAGCAAAAGTTTTACTTAACAATTTTACAAAGCAACCAGGAAAGTTAAATCAGTTGGTTTGATTGGTGTCAGCATAATGTGATTGGCTGAGGCAAATATTCCAGTTTCCTGCACTTTTGATTATTTTGGAACACACTATTCTGTAGTTTTTGGGTAAAACTTATGTACAAAATAAAATGCAATTTATGTTAGATGTTCCCACAATTTTTGTTATCTTTGTTCTGTTTTATCTCTCCACTAGTACTATCTGTGCTGTTGGAAATGTTTGGGGAAAACGCCCTTAGTCAGGGTGGGAAAGTTGTCCGCCTGCAGAGGTCGGCATGGATATCGGATAGTTGGTCTAAAGGAGCCACAACCTATCCTAAAGTTGGTGAGTTGATGCAAATAGAAGTTAAACTTGCTTTTTAAAATTTTTTTTTTATTTTTGCATCGGTTTGATTATCTTTCAAGCATCAAAGACCTCAGAAATCTAGATGAAAAATAATTAATTAAAAACATTACTTTCATGATAGTGAAAATCGAAATATGTATAAAATCTTCATAAAAAGTATAAATCCAATTTTTGTTTTGATGTCACCATAGTGCAAGAGAAAAAAAGGTGCCTTTCAACTCTAATCATAATTCATGTTTCGAAGTATACCCTTTCCTCTATGTCAACGGCATTTTTGTTGGCCCTCACTTTTTAAAAGTTGAAAGTATTAGAGGAACACTCACATTTTAAAGGAGGAATACATCAGATTTCAAAGACAAAATCCTATTGCAAGTATTTTAATTTAAATTGAACAAATGCTTGGGATCATTTTTGATCCCTTAATATGCAATTAGGATTATGGGCTGTGTAATTTTAACACTAATAACAGTGAAGCCTGAAGTATTTTTTAATTTTGTTTTGATTTTTTTAGTCAACGTCTAAACAGAACTTCTGACTTGCTGAAATAACACATTTCCAACCTATAGTTTTTCTCTTGTGTTTGTCTATTGGAGTTTATATCTTGACCTGACTATGTTCCAATGTATGCACACAAAAAAAAAATTATATGGAGTAGCCAAAAGCAAGACAAAAAAAATCATTCCAAAGTTTCTTTCATTCTTATTATCAAGTCTAGTGTTTTTAATGAATTTTTTTCTGTAAAGTGTAATTAATAGGTTTCAATTAGAATAATATCACAATCAATAACCGAATATACTAAAAGCACCACCATGTCTCATCTGTTCTCTCTGTTTCAGGGTCACATCCATCCATGTGGGATATTTTTTCTGAGCCGATCTGTCCAGGGTTGTACTTTGCCGGGGAACACACAAGTTTCGACGACCACGGAACTCTGCACGGCGCATACCTGTCTGGTCTTAGGGCGGCCGACCAGGTGATGGGGGATCTGTGTGAGCAGAGGAGGCTGGAGCGGGAGGAGATGGATAGGAGGAAGAGACAGGCTCAGATGGAAGAGGAGAAAAAAGGAAGTTCGCAGGAGGTTGATGAAGAGGATTCAAAAGAGGAGCTGTAGGCATAATTCTTTTTCTTTTCTTTTTTAAAAAATTGGTATCCAGAGAAGAAGTGGTTAACAATAACAAAAAAGTGTTGTGTTTAGGTAAAAAAGGGGTGTTCTATTCGTTTGGTACAATAGTCCCACCAGAGGCGGAGGAGAGGAAGAGACAGGCTCAGATGGAAGAGGAGAGAAAAGGAAGTTCGCAGGAGCTTGATGAAGAGGATTCAAAAGAGGAGCTGTAGGCATAATTCTTTTTCTTTTCTTTAAAAAAAAATTGGTATCCAGAGAAGAAAAGCTTGACAAAAAATTTTGTGTTTAGATTAAAAAAAAGGGGTGTTCTATTCATTTGGTACAATAGTCCCACCGGAGGCGGAGGAGAGGTAGCAGAGACAGAGACAGGCTCAGATGAAGGAGGAGAAAAAAGGAACATTGCTGCATAGATTGAAAGATGAGCTTAAGGGGTGACTTTTTTGTTTGTTCAGAGGAGAGAGGATTAACTATCAAAGCATTTCTTGTGCTTGGATAAAAATCTCATGTTCAAAGTTCTCAACAGTGGTTCTTAATAAGTACTGAAGTGAAAAGAAGAAGTACTATAGAAAGAAGAAAACATGTGGTATTGGAAAAGTAATTTTTTGTGTGATTTATGATTGACTGTACAATTTTTATAAGTACTAGACTAGGCGTTTAAAATCATGAACTACATGTGTTGTTGCTTGGTCATCAAAGAATTTCTTTATAGCTGAGTAGACAAAAATAATTGCATTCTCATGGCAACCACAATCTTTGTATATTTTTTATTTTTAAAGCACTCCTGGTACTTTGCAGGTTTACAGCCAGGCCAATTTTTGTTTGCTCTTCGCAACTTTTAAGTGATTTCATGGTGTGCCATAGTCTTTCACAAGGCTGAAACCGACTTTACCTAGCCCATATCACAACGTTGAGTGCTCTTAATCTTACTACTTTGTTATGACATTTTGAAAATTTGTTGTAAATAATTATGTCAGTTCATCCTTACATTCCAGATTAACAAACTGACTTTGGTCAAAACAGGCATATGTCCTCCATTTTGATGATTTGATAATCATCAAAATAAACAGTTTTTAATGTATAACCAGTGTTGCTTCATTGTCAGCTCATGTGCCTGATTACGTGTGCTAACATTCCAACCCCTATCTTGTAACCAAGAAGCCTAGATTGTTGTGAAACGGTGTCTGTGATGTTGAAACTGAAAGCAGAAGTTCATAGCTTCCGATTTTTTAACAAATTTTCACAAAATGAAGATGTGAACATTTTGTGTTCTTGTTAATGTTTCACCTATAACAGTTATATTATATCAGAATTTTTTGTTCATTGATATTCTTGTCATAACTATATGCATATCATATATAAAGCAAATACAAGATAATCTATCCATTGGCATGATCGTTTAATTATCTTTTGAATAAACTATTTTATTCCTTACTTTACAATTAGTGTAACAAAACATTTGAATAATAATTACAGTCATATTACGAAAGTTAAAATTTAAATGAGACCCAAAATGAAGCAGTAGACATATGCACTCCAACTCTATAAATAAAACTAGCTTACGTTGGTAATTGCACCTTTCTTCTAATGCACGCAGAGCTACCAACCATGGGTGAAATAAAAGATAAGTTGTACACACTTTTTTTTCTCTTATGACTGGTTGTGCTGGCAGTATTATTTGCATTCTGCTCAGTTAATGATTTCCTAGTTCAATTTTTTCTGAAGGGACTAAAAAAATAAATAAAAAAGAAGAAAGAAAGAACAAAAAATAACAACCTTGTTAAGACACTGACCAATTGTACTGTCAACAACTTTGCTGGCTTGCAGATTTGGGGGCGGGGTTATTTGACCAACTGCACACACTAACTGTGCTTTAATTTTCGAATTTTAGTGTTTATATAAAGGGGATGCATTCAAAATCAGCTATAGATTCAAGCAAGGAATATATAAATATATATTTTTTTATATATTTTATTGGGTAAAATAAAATAAAAAAAGTGCCATTACGTTTTTATTTCCTTAAAAGAATACAACACTAGAGCAATATTTTAGGTAGTGTGTTTATTTTTTAACTTTGTTTACCTGTACTTTATACAAACCATTCCACTTCCAATGAGGAATATCTGATGTAAACCTAGGTTTATTTGACAAGTTCTATAATCTCATTCCAATGGATATTTAAAATGTATCCTATTTGGGAATTTTTTCTTGATATAATAACTCCAATATTCAGCCATATACTTTGTGTGTGTGTGAGAGAGAGAGAGAGAGAGCGACAGACAGACAGACAGGTAGACACACAGACAACCAAATTATATTATGTTATTTAAAAGTAAACTTGTATTGATTGTGTATTTTTTTTACAATTGTTTTGCTTTAAAACAAATTTTCAATAAAAGACTACAAAAACAACTCTTCCAAGTTCCTAGTTTTTTGTATTGTATGTCAACTTTTACAATTTTAATGATTTTCTACAAAAGATCTGCCAGCCTGTTGCCAACTGTAATAATACAGCTAAACATGGACTCAACGAACTAGCTCATTAGTTTTCAATAATTTGTTGGATGCCTGGTACATTGAAGCCATGTGTGGCTCACAACTGCCAACATTATACTGTCTCCACAGATAGTTGCGATCACAACTTGAAACTTTTGGCCAAATTGCAAGTCTGTGCAACTTTTTGCAATATAAAAAATTTTAAAGTTGAGAAATTTTCAGGTAGAGAGGTTTGTTTATTTGATTAGCGCCACCGTCAGCACCATAAAGGGTTATATTGTAGACGGGTCCCAATAATAATGTCTGACTATTTTACGTGCAGCTATATAGAGACAGTGCAGGGATATCATGACTCCTGTCTCAGCTGGTCACATTATACATTGGTAGAAAGGTGGGGTTGTGATTGGCTCATCACCGTCTATGAACAATCATGTAATGTATTATAGACGGAGATGAAAATGGATGGTAAAAGAAGCAGAGGTAGACAAAAAAATAACCTTTTTAGAGTCTAAACAGATAGGCAACCAATGAATACAGGTGTGATTTAGACTTTTTAAAGTTGTCTGAGCAAAGAGATGAGTGGCATGCCATGATCACCTATGTCTGTTATATACCCGGTACTTGATGATGATGAGATGTAGGCACTGTATTGACAGCATTGACCTACACATGGCTTCACGGAACCTTGCATCCAACAAACTAATAAAACAAGCTATTTTGTTGAGTCTGAGGTGTACTTCTCAACGCATCTATGTCAATAGAATTGTCATTAGAATTGTGAATGATTATATCCTTAGTTATCATTTTAGAAAGTTGAACATTTTGATGACACTAACAGGTTTATTTCCAAATAGTGGTGAACAAAATAGTCGACATGTGTTTATTTATATCTTGATATTACAATAATAAAAAATGAACAATACAATAAATTAACTTGTAATTATAATATATAAATATATATAATATAATTATTTTATATGCTTGTACAAGTTGTAGCATTTCATTTTATGAGGAGAGGTAATTCTTCTAGCCAGGACAATCAAAACTATAGTTTCACACGTTTTCTCCATGTCTTATTCGAGATCTGCCACACTCCAGGAACAGAAAATCTGAATAATTCTGTCAAAAAATCTGAATAATGAGCCGTGTTCTGCTAAAAATAGTCCTCAACAACAAGCTATTCTTGTCATCATCCTTATCTAGAATTGTAAGAAGCAGAAGAGGAATACATACACTGGTGTAAAAACAGTAGTTACTGAACTAAATACTAGCACTGTAGAGGCAAAGTCCCTAGGAGCATTCATGTGTGAAATGCAGACCACTGTTGGAGAACTTTTATGATGTCTTAATTGGTACTCAAGCTTGACGTAACCTATCAAATTCTGACTAATTTACTTGGTGTATTGTACAAACTAACTCCTGTGGCTATTTTTTTATTCTTTCTGTAGAGACTTGAGTTGATATCACGAACATTGACAGATATACTTATGTTAAATGTATAATTTATATAGTTTTTGGATCTATTATTATTATTGTCTAAATACTATTTCTACAGCAACAAAAACACTGATTACTGGTGGAGTAAGGTGCTCAAGATCGTGTGATAGATTAAAAACCTATTGAAAATAGTTCAAAATTGTGTCAAGTGCCATCTAAACCTAATCTTTAATCTAG
Source organism: Elysia chlorotica (assembly GCA_003991915.1). Lineage (NCBI taxonomy): Eukaryota > Metazoa > Mollusca > Gastropoda > Plakobranchidae > Elysia > Elysia chlorotica. Next base: position 7,835 of record RQTK01001344.1, on the reverse strand, counting down.
CTACAGTTAGAAAACTAGATCTAAAAAGACAGATAGTCCATAGATTCTATACTTTGGTAGGCTACTGAGAAGGTAGCATCTTAAGTTTAGTCTCAAATCACAATGATAGAATTCAATATATAGTTATATATATCTTGAAAAGTAGATACTTTCTATTTTGTTGATGGTAATTTTACTGCAACAATAAGTGAAAACTGCAAGATCAACAAGCAAAGGTTTTACAGCAAGACGTACGCTTTTCTTCCAGTCCTACATTGCAAGATAGTTATCACTAAATTGCCCTCAGATTTAAGTGAAATTCTACAAATTCAGTAACTGAGAGATTATAAACTTGGAAATTGCAAGCTTACAAGGAATCCTTTACAGCCAAGCGTAATCTTCTTAGAGTTGTATTGTAAAATACTTGTCAATGGATTACAAGGAAAGTGCTTACACAGCCACACATACGCTTCTTTCAGTTGCACGTTGTAAACTGCTTCCCACTGAATCACCCTCAGATACAATTGAACAATTGTAAATGGTTGATTGACAAAATCACACAATTGAGCTTGTAAGCTACTAATGTAGACATTTCAGCTTCTCTAAATTGCACATTGTAAATTGCTTCCTTCTGAATCACTCTCAGATACAATTGAACAATTGTAAATGGTTGATTAACGAAATGATCGATGACATAACTCAGCTCACAAGTTACCACAGACATGCGTGTGTTTGTGAATGTTAGATAGACACAACTGGTCTTGCGGATAACTGGCCCAGAGTGTGGTTTCCCTGATAGCAAATTAACAAAATCTCCACAGTTATGTGCCTGTTTGTCTATCCAATTTCGTCAGCGTTGCTTCTTTCCTCTGAAGATTTAGGCAGGGAGCCAGAGCTGTGTAGGGAAGTCTCATCCAGCCTGCGGAAAGTTGAAAGAGTTGAGTTGAGTTGGTTGCTTAATGTCTATATTGTGGACAGATCCCAAGACTAACGTCTGACTATTTTGTGTGCTACCACACACGAGACAGGGCAGGGAGATCTGGACTCCTGTCTAAGCTGGTCATATTATACTGATACCGACCCAACCAGACTGGGACAAGATTAGACAAACAAGTTTCCAGGGTTCCAAACCAGGAACCTCCATATTGTATTGCAAGACTGACGCTCTACCATTAAGCCAATTATATTTATCTATCTATCTATCTACCTACCTACCTACCTACCTACCTACCTACCTATCTATCTATCTATCTATCTATCTATCTATCTATCTATCTATCTATCTATCTATCTATCTATCTGTCTATATCTCTCTATATATATATATGATTTAAAAGATATGAACCAAATGTGAGGTGTCTTGGGATTACCAGGTACAAGTTGTTAATATAATATTTTAAGCAAGAGACCTCTAATAACTAGACTACTATACATCGACCTTTTTCAGCTGTGAATGAAAATGCATATCTCTGGTTTCAGAACTGATTACCGTAAGTTAAAAATTATTCCACCTTTAAAGTTCTTTTGACGCTTTTTAACACACAATTATTTTATTATTATTAAGTAAAAATTCAGACTTGTGCCTGATTCCCATTTGCATAAGAGTTAATTTTTAAGACCAGTGTGAGCAAACGTAGTACTAATACACTTTGCTAATTCTAAATTTGGGAACAATATCATTCTCAAGTAATTTAGGAATCCATGTGAACATTTTTCAAAGCAGTCTTTTCTTTTTATATAGTAAGTGTAGTACTCTCACAAGTACAGTTTAGAATAGAATAAACAAGACCAGTTTATAGATGGGCTCTCTTTGCTGGCATACGCCTGAGTAAATGATAGTAGACTAGTGAATAACAGTCACAGGGGATGTTTGGGGCGAGTGGCTAAACCTCTAAGTGGTGGCTGCCAATACCTTAAAAGTAACAGTATAGCAAGTCATAAATACACATATAGGATTATTTCACAGTAATGAGAAAACCCTCAATAATAATAATAATAATAATAATAATAATAATAATAATAATAATAATAACAATGATGATGATAATAATACAATAACAGTAATAATGATAATAATAGAAATAATAATAATAATATAAGTATAAGTTATGTCCTGAGTAAACGATGGAGCTCTACAACCAATTGTAGGAAACACTCGAACAGCAACAGTGTATCAGCACTATCTAGGTCGAGAGTACAGATCTTGGATTGATTTCTCTTATAGTTATCGAAGTGTATGTCGGTGTATCTATGTATGTGACATTCTGAGACATGCATGGGATGGAACGTTTGGGAAATGCCGCTTCGATTGGATGGTAAATGCAGAATATATTCTGGAACATGTGTTGGTTGTGTGATCACAGAATTTCATATCATTTTTTATCAATGATCACCTGCCTGTCGCACGTGACAGCGGGGGCGTGTCTTGAGAGAAAGAAAGAGAGGGGTGGGGAGAGAGATGGAGAAATTCAGAGAGAGAGAGAGAGAGAGAGAGAGAGAGAGAGAGAGAGAGAGAGAGAGAGAGAGAGACGGAGAGGGAGATGTTATCGTCTTGTATCAGTTTGAAGATAACTCGAATTGTTTTATATACATGTACTAGTTTTTGCAAAAAGTAATACACGTCTCAATAAACGGTGTCATATTCTAGTTGTATATTTTCTGATGTTGCCACACTAAAGGCCTTTAGAGGGTGTAAATCTTATTTAGTAACGACTGCACTGCTTTCTCTCCCTTCACTCCGTGTTGAACACGCCGTTGTTTCAAATTGACAAAACTTATGATACATCACCGCCATCATCTTCTTTTTCTTCTTCTGCTATCGTCGTCGTCTTCTTCTTCTTCTTCTTCTTACTATTATTATCATCATCATCATCATCATCATCATCATCATCATCATCATCATCATCATCATCATCATCATCATCATCATCATCATCATCATCATCATCATCATCATCATTATCATTATTATTATTATTATTATTATTATTATTATTATTATTATTATTATTATTATTATTATTATTTTTGTTGTTGTTGTTGTTGTTGTTGTTGTTGTTTTTGTTGTTGTTGTTGTTGTTGTTGTTGTTGTTGTTGTTGTTGTTGTTGTTGTTAATACACCAAACCCTTTTAAAACACAAAGAATTATAATACCATAATCTAATTAACTCGAGTGAGTTTTCATCCGTAACCATGTCGGTCTAATCTTTTAATTTCCTGAGGAAAAGACATGTACCATTGTTATGATTTCATGCTGCCAGTGGTAGTTGTTAACTTTAAAAAAAAAAATTTTTTTAACGGATTATGATAATGGCAATGCTGTTAAAATTGAAATCAATGGGCCATAAGATGTGATGCTGCTGTTGTTAGCGCTAGAAATGACGATGATGATTCTGGTCGTAGTGCTTGTCTTGGCGTTTATATGTTGTTGATGGTGGTAGTTCTCGTGATGATGATGATGGCAATGCTGTTGTTAGTGTTAGTGCTAGTGATGTGAAGATGCCGCTGGCCGTAGTGCTAGTTGTTATGAGGATGTTAATAATGCTGATGATGGTAGTGCTTGAAGCGGTGGTGCCTGTGACTATGTAAATGATGGTAGTGCTAATGATGATACTACTTGTAGTGCTGTTTTCGCTATCAGTGACACAATTATGATATTGATAATGATGAAACTAGTTGTAGTGCTGCTGGCTATGACGATGATGTTTACCATCTTGATGTTGGTGCTAGTGCTAGCAGTGATGTTGTAGCTGCTGCTACTGCCTCCCGTCATTCCAAGGGCGGGCAGACATGCCAGACATTGAACCTGCCGCGGCGCGTGCTGGACTGCTGGGTTGTGGCCTAGTGGGTAGCGAGTTCTCTCCCCCTGGCCGCCTCTCTGCCTTGTGCTGACGCGCCGCGGCCGCCGCCGAATAAAGACAAACCCCGTTCTAATTCAGAGCAAGGGTCGGGGATTTGGCCCGTATCGATTAATTACTGCCAGCTTGCGTCAGATCAAATTGGGTTATTATTACCCACCCACAAAACGTGAAAACGGCCGCCCCGACGGTGAATTTCTGTGAATTTCGCTGAATCCACCGTGTCGGCGCGGTTCTCTGATGCACGTGCAATTTAGGCTTTGCGTTGTTCGGTACGCTAGCTCAACGGTACGATAGGCAGCCGGATTGCGTAACCTTACATTAGTGGGATACACGGATACGGCGATATGGCGAGGGGTGAAACTACTGAAATCTCAGGAGGTTAGTACTGTGGGGTGATGCGCCGGCGGCAGTTGGTTCGAATCCCTGTCTACGGAGAGGGTTCCTCGGGAAACCTTGGTGTTATAGTGTCATTGTATTTGTTCCCAGCACTTCTCCCAAAATCATAATGCATATATGCCACGTAGCTTAGCAGGCCTAATAAAATATAAGACAAAGTTTTGGTGCCAAGGACAGGTTATCGATAATAGGTTACCGCCCGACACTGACTTTAATATCGGTTAATTTACATGTATTTTTATCCCTCCTTGAGTATATTGGGACAGCGCATTGTTGTAGGTGTAGGAACGGGGAAGTTCATACCCACCCTTTATTTTCAAATTATATAATTTTATATATTTTTACATTTTTTATTATTATTAAACTTCACACTAAATTGTAAATGTACTTGGATGTTCTCTCGCTCTTCCGCTTTACACCCACACACACTCAATATTTATTTTATACGTTCAATCTAAAACCCCATTTTCATGGAAAATCCAATGTGTAGATCGGTGCACGAGCTGAGCTCTGTTTGTACTTGTCGTCTTTTTAAACCGCCAACCCAAAGCACTGACTAACTGACTGAATGAGTTTTAAGCGCTCTCCGCTTTATGTTTTACACGGCAGTCGATCGTTCCGCGGATAACATGTACAGTAGAGTAGACCAATCAGTGAATCAATGCAATCATCGCAACATCGCACCGTTGTTGATACATGCACACCCCCCTCCCCCCGCGCGGCCCCTTTTCCTTCCCCTCCCTCCCCCTCCCCAAGAGCCATTGTTTGATCAAGCTGTCGACCCCAGGCAGGTTGGCGAGGCCGTGGGAAAATGATGGGGAACTCACTGGACTTGGGCACGGTAGTCGGTCGTACAGTAGTTGGTTAGTTGGGTGATGCACGGTATGGGGGGAGTCGGAGGGGTGGGGGGAGGGTGAAGAGAGAGAGAGAGAGCGTGTTCTGTTTGTTGTGATGCTGGCGATGAGAGGTTAATATAATGACGTTCTGTATGTGTCGATGCCTCTATTTATGTCGGTTAGTCTCTCTGTATTTAGTAAAAGTATTTAGTATTGGGTAAATACAGAGAGACTAACCGACATAAATAGAGGCATCGACACATACAGAACGTCATTATATTAACCTCTCATCGCCAGCATCTATTTTATACGTTCAATCTAAAACCCCATTTTCATGGAAAATCCAATGTGTAGATCGGTGCACGAGCTGAGCTCTGTTTGTACTTGTCGTCTTTTTTAACCGCCAACCCAAAGCACTGACCGACTGAACGAGTTATAGCGCTCTCCGCTTTATGTTTTACGCGGCAGTCGATCGTTCAGCATCACATGTAGAGTAGACCAATCAGTGAGTCAATGCAATCATCGCAACATCGCACCGTCGTTGATACATGTACACCCCCCCCCCCCCCCCACCCCCTCTTAATATAGCCTACATGGTACTGAAGGTGGACGTTAATAAAATAACTCACTTCAAAGCCCCCCCTCTCTCCCTGGAGGACACAACTCCAAAAGGAACTACACTATCCGTCATCCTAAATAAAAAATGAAATAAACTATTTACTCATATTTAAACTTCTGTATGTTTATTTATTTATTTATTTATTTAGTTGTTGTTGTTGTTGTTGTTGTTGTTGTTGTTGTTGTTGTTGTCGTCGTGGTGGTGGTGGTTATTGTTGTTGTTGTCGTCGTTGTTGTGAAAGTACGCAGTTAAGTGAATTCCTCACCAACGCGCACTAGAAGCCTAATAAAAAGCATAAACGGATTGCATTCAAAGCTTCGGTGGTTTGTGAAAATTAACAGCTGATCATTTCCACTCTACATTTAATTAATAAAATTATTGCAACTATGCTTGATTAACTCGATGGAATGAGTGCAATATACATTAATTTATATTAAATCATTGTGGATACAATAGATGCGTGTGAAATGGGCACATTGTGAAGGGGCCCATAACATGTAAACCTTTATATTGAAAAAAAAGAAGAAGAAGAGGAAGAGGAAGAAGAAGAAGAAGAAGAAGAAGAAGAAGAAGAAGAAGAAGAAGAAGAAGAAGAAGAAGAAGACGGGCGTTTCACAGATCGTATAACTTGGCAATAAGTCGGCGGTAATTAGAGATGTCTGTTTGTCGTGTTGCTTAGCGTCCAACGTCAGAACTATATAATATACATTGTGGACGGGCCCCACCCAAGAATAACGTCTCACGTGCTGCCACACAGACAGAGACAGTTCGGGGGATACGATGACTGTCTCAGCCAGTCACATTAAACTGACACTAACTCAACCAGTATGGAAATACCCCATACACCACACCTTTATTCTGTTAAGAATACTCCTTTCTGCCCGTTATACGCCTTATTGAATTGAAGAAACAAGGAAGTTTGCTTTCTCGGTAACAACAACATTTGGGTATTTTACAATACGGCTTTTGTCCAAGGCACACACTGGAAGTAACTGTGTGGTTGTGTTTGGGAGTGGAGGAGAAGGGGGCACACCATGAACTGGTTGTCGGGTCAGAGTGACATTTTGTACACAGGATCACACCTTCTCAGAACCAGACGTCTGTGAGAGTCGGGATAATAACACGCTATTTTTGTGAGCTCTAATTGGTGGCCCTTTCACGCCTTTTACTAGTTTTAGCAACTTAGGCATGCACGATTTTTTTGCAAATGCAACAAGCAAGACGAACGAAACCTTAAAAAAGTAAGAAAAATATGATAAACATAAATTTTTTTGCATATAAAGATATTTTTTGTTTAGGTTATCATTGAAATTCATTCCTCCTCTCATCCTCCGCATCCTCCTCATGTTTACATGTTTATGGGGTCTCTTCACAAGGTGCTTATTTCATACGCATCTATTGTATCAACAATGCAAGGTACATTATATTGATTCTATACAGAACACATTTAATTGTATTGCAGTTCATCCATCGAGTCAATCAAGCATAGCTGGACTAATTAAATGTGAAGTAGAAATGATCAGCTGTAAATTCCCACAAGCCAATGAAGCTTGAAATTCAAGCCTGTTATGCTTTTTATTAGGACTGTAGTGGGCGTAGGTGAGGAATTCACTTAACTGCGTACTATCACAACGACAGTCACAAAGTAACAACAACAAGAACATCATCAACAACAACAACAAAAACATATAATAATAATAATAATAATAATAATAATAATAATAATAATAATAATAATAATAATAATAACAAAATAATCAATAGCACAAAATTACTTAATATGTAATTTTAACAAATGGATATTGATACTAGTCGTCTTATTAAATATATTTGATCTGACTCATAAACCACCAACTAACACAGTAAAAGTAGAAAAATTATTAACGCAGCGATGTGACACTAAAACAAAACTATAACAAGCAGCAACAAAGGAAACGGCAATTAAAAAAAACCCAGTAACACCAAAACATCCAACATGTGCTCGTACAAATATATTGTACACAATGATTTGTTATGTATTGTTTTTTTTTATCAGGCGTTCGTGAGGGCAGAACGGGACACAGATTGAGATTGACACAAAAAAAGGAAAAAAAAAAAAAAGAAACACTGTTAACATTAGTAGTGACAAAACAAACAAATTGCACA
>RQTK01001343.1:97179-108181 GCA_003991915.1 Elysia chlorotica | reverse complement strand
TATATGGCAGCGCGTTAAATTGTCAAAGCCTGTGACGTACTGCTGAGGTTGGTTGCTAAGTAACAAACAAACAAACAAATGGTAGCACGTAAAGTCGTCAGACTTCAGTCTTGAGACCCGTCCAAAATATAGACTTTACATTGTTCCTGACAATTGATATAAGCAGTAGACAAATAAGCAAACAAACAAATAAACACGCTCCATCTATAGAGAACAAGGCGTATATATGTATAAGAAGTACGCGATATTATTGGTGCAAATACATTAATACTTAATGCGTGGAGAATATTAGAGAACCACCTCTTCTACTATCTTGTCACGCCCTCTGATCTAAGCTATGTTGCTCGTCATTGATACAGGCTTTGCGATGCATATGAAGATAACGGAAGACGTAATCACAACCCTTAGACATTAAGGGGGAGGGGGGGGGCGTATATACAACCTTGTGTTAGCCTTAGTATTCGTCGTAAGATAATACGTATAGCAGTTGAGTTACGTACGACGTCGTGGTAGCTTACATACAACTCTCCGCAAGCTTTTTGAGGGGCACGGTGGCCTTGGAGTAGAACATCGGCTTCCGACGCAAAACTGGTCACCCACAAGTGGGGAATAAGAATGCCAATAACGAGTTGGGGTAAGGGTTAATGTGACCGGCTGAGACAGGACAGGAGTCATGGTATCCCCGCCCTGTCTCGTGTGTTGCAGCACATAAAATTGTCAGACGTCAGTCTTGAGGCCCCTCCACAATATAGCCTATATAGTGTGGATGTTGTACGTTAAACCAACTCAACTCAACTCAACTGTCACATTATACTAACACCGACCAAATAAACAACCATCAGAATTCGGTAGGCAAATTTGCGTGCCTCCCGAACATAACTCAAATGCTCCACCATTAGAACCTGCTTTATACCCCATCCTTTAAAGTTTCATGGATATATCCACTTTTGGCATCCATCCATCGACTGATCAAGCTCCTGTTGTGTGTAGTGTCGATGGATGCAGCACCTCTGGAGAATTTGCCTAGCAACAGTCGGAAGTGGAGACGCAGCTCAAGAATAGTTTAGCACCACAGGTCGACCAAAGCTGTGAATCCGTAGTATCACCTCCCCAAAGTGTAATGGAAGAAGAACCATAAAAAGGGTTTGAGGTCTTTCTCGAAAGCTTAGGTGTCTGTGGCTGTGTCTCTGAAATTGTAAGGCGGTAGCTACATTTCAGTGTATCCCGAGTATATTTTGGATACTGTGAGTAAGTTAGGAGAGCGGGTCAAGGGAAAAAGAGAAAAGAGAGAGACTGTCCCACAATGCCCTGTCCTGGACCCAGGTCTGGGATCAAGAGTCCACTGCCTGGCCCCCCGTATCTCTGTGTTTGCTGCCAGGCCCGCAGAATGGAGTTCCCTGGGAGTGTAAAGTCTGGAGCTGTCCCTGGACGTGTGTGCCAGTCAATATTTGTCTGGGGTGAATCTCTTGTTTTCTAATTAAATGTCTCTCCATCAGGTTATCGGGTCGTAGATCACGGGCTGGAGTTATGAGGGATAGATAGATAGATAGATAGATAGATAGATAGATAGATAGATAGATAGATAGATAGATAGATAGATAGATAGATAGATAGATAGATAGATAGATAGATAGATAGATAGATAGATAGATAGATAGATAGATAGATAGATAGATAGATAGATAGATATCTTTAATCCAATCTAGAATTAAAACTTACACGACACTACTGCCAGTTTCATGCAGCAGGCTGCAATCTTCAGGTATCGTGTGTTGTTCTTAGGCTGTGTTGTTGTCGCCGTTCGCGTATTCCAAGAGAAATTTCCGCCTGTGCATACATGTGCTGAAAAGATGGATAGATAGATAGATAGCACAGATGTCTAACTAGCTATTTATACATCTATGATAGAAAGATACAAGTATATATATATAGAGAGAGAGACAGACAGAGAGAGAGAGTGAGAGAGAGAGAGAGAGAGAGAGAGAGAGAGAGAGAGAGAGAGGGGGGAGGGGAGAGAGAAAATGAGCACTGGGTCGGGTCCGCTAGGGGAGCCCAGGAGACATTAATTAAAATAAATAAGAAGGATCGAGATAGAGATAAAAATAGTGAAAACGGATATGAAGATAAAGTGAATCACGAAAAACAACAAAAGCAAAAATAAAAGAAGATAAGAGAGAAGAGAGAGAGAGAGAGAGAGAGAGAGAGAGAGAGAGAGAGAGAGAGAGAGAGAGAGAGAGAGAGAGAAAGAGAGAAAGAGTAAGGAAAGAGAGTGGGAGAGAGAGAGAGAGAGAGAGAGAGAGGGAGAGAGAGAGGGAGAGTGGAAGAGAGAGAGGGAGAGAGAGAGTGAGTGGGAGAGAGAGAGGGAGAGAGAGAGAGTTTCACCCAACATACTTTTTATTAATCAAAGCAATTCCTAAATGGTATACAGATCAGGTAAGTAAAAAAGTCTGTTATATTTGAAACAGACAATGACAGAGACAGAGACAGAGACAGAGACAGAGAGAGAGAGAGAGAGAGAGAGAGAGAGAGAGAGAGAGAGAGAGAGAGAAAGAGAGGTTGGGATTGAAAGACGAAGAGAGAAAAACCGTCAGAAAACAGAAAGTGAAGGAGAGAAAGAGGAACATGGGGAGAGACAGATACAGAGACAGACAGAGATAAAGGAAGAGCTTAAGAAAGGGAGAGAGAGAGTATGGACTGAGATACATGGTTACGAAGCGGTAAAAAAGAGAGTTAAAGAAAGAGACAGACAGACAAGACAAAGGGACGGAGAGTGGGAAGCAATATGGATTGCGAGAGAATAAGGTTACATAAAAAGTATTTATTTTTATTATTGAAGCAGGTTAAAAAAAGTCCTTCATAAAATGTAATTGTTCCCCAAAAACTAGATAAAAAACTTCCTCAAACTAAAAAAAAATGTGACAACCTTAAACCAAGTATTCTAGTCAATTTACTGAAGGAAAAGTACTTTTATCTTTTATCTCTTTAATTTTCTCTGGAATGGAAGGCAGACTGTGCATCACTGATGCGGCCTAAGCCAGAGATCGGGGCGGACTTGTAACCATTGCGCACCATCCATTGTCCGCCTGTACCGGCAAATGGAACCCACGCGTGCCGCACGTCTTGGCACTCAGGCCGGCCGGAAATCGAGAACGCCGCAAAATAAACAAAACCGTTCAGAATTTGACGCCATCAGAAAGGGTTGCCGCAAAAAGCCGCAAAAACCAATATTTGCCCGGGAATTTCCGATCGCGCAGCCCATATGAAACTGTTTATCGAAATAATGTTTGAGCGAAACTTCTCTCTTGGGCTGCTTTCAATGGCTGCTTTATGGCGCAGAGATCGAGTTTCTTCTGTTCCTTTCTTTACATGTGGGGGTGGTCAGGGATACAGCCTGTTATAGTTTTACATTGCTGGGTTGTTTCATTCTACGAGAGATCCATAATATCATAATATATTTTCTTACAATGGGATCATATTATACACACTTACAATGGTATCAAATGATAGAAACTCACCATGGTATCATAATTTAGTATACACTTACAATGGTATCATATAATAAACACTTACAATGGTATAATATAATAAACACTTACAATGCAATGGTATAATATAATAAACACTTACAAAGGTATAATATAATAAACATTTACCATGGTATCATATATTATAATATACACTTACCATGGTATCATATAATATACACTTCACCATGGTATCATAATAATATACACTACCATCTTATTATGCATTACACTTATACAAACAAATAAGCAGCTGCTCTTATCTAAAAGAAAATCTATATATAAACAAATGTAGTGCTCATTGTGGTCTCCCGCCTCGATTTTTGCCCATCTTCCAACTTACCAATCACTTGAAAATTACAAAACATTTTTTTATGAACCACCATACATCAGATTAGGGACATGCTGACCCTTTTTAAAAAGCAATGTTTTATTTTTTTAATACTGATTAGTTGTACGTTTTGAATAATAGCTATTTCGCTAACATTGAGCTTATCTATAAGACCAATAACATTTACGTCGCCTATATTTACTTATGAGATGAAACTCTACCTAGAATCAGCAATTAGCATCTAGTAACTCATATCTTTACATTGGCATCTAGAATATCATATCTTTACATTAGCATCTAGAAACTCATACTTATTGTCAAGTACAGTACAGCAATCACCGACATAGCAAACATGACTCCCATACATTCTCAAGCTTCAAACTAACACATTTGAACTGAGGAGTAAAATATATGTTAATCTAGATCTAGACCAGAGTGGTGCTACAGTTAGAGGTTTGTGCTATTCGCAGATCGTTTGTATCCTAATGCAAAGTAAAAGTTAGAAACAACCAATGAAAAATAAAACATTTATATATTTAAAAAACATCCTTTCCCAATGTATTTAGATATTTGAATCTTCTAACGTAGCTTATTCCAAATTAAAATACAAAATCAATAATTAAAAAAAATGATAACAACCAGAGAGAAATGTCCCTAAGTATTGAATCCTCACCTGCCGTCTGTTTGTTTACACCAGTTGATTCTAGTTTTGCTGCAAAGCTTGCAGCCTCTCTTGTACCTGAGTTCTTTTCCTAAAACGTAAACCTGTTTACTTCTGAGCTGTGTCTAGACCGGTACAGTTACCTCGGACCTGAAAGCCTGGCCTTAGACGCAACCTACGAACCGCCTTTGGTCGCAGGGTTAGTGGTCTTGCGAACACGGAATCTTCACTGATGTCCAATCAGATCTCTATGCTAATCTTACAGAGCCAATGCGTAATCAGGACACCCCATGCCTAAGGGGTACGATTACATCATCCGTTACCGTTACAGTGGATCGCAAGTCTCTTTTGTCTCTGGGGGGCGCGGTGGTCCAGGGGTAGAACATCGGCTTCCGACGCAAAAGGTCCCGAGTTCGAATCTTGGCTGTTGCGTTCCCTACTGGTTGGGTCGGTGTCAGTATAATGTGACCGGCTGAGACAGGAGTCATGGTATCCCCGCCCTGTCTCGTGTGTGGCAGCACATAAAATTGTCAGACGTCCGTCTTGGGGCCCGTCCACAATATAGCCTATATAGTGCTGATGTTGGACGTTAAATCAACTCAACAACAACAATAACAACTCAGCAAGTCTTTTTTGTCTCTGCTGGGAACGGGAACAACCGGCGTCTCGGCCTCCTCGGCGTCCCGGCTTGTCACCGATGCCACAAAGCAGGGCAGTAATCGCATCACCTGCTGTACTCTCCGCGCTTCCCTCCCTTTGACGATAGAACTCATTGGAGGATCGCGCTCCAGGTGCCAGAAGCAATAATATTCTTATGTCAACACAGGACCAAAGGAAGGAACTTAGTTTCACCCATGCTCGTTGTATTATTTTCTTTACCACCAGTCTTTCAACATTAGAGGACATGGAGGGCAGAAAGTTCATACATTTAGAAGTGTCTAGAGAAAGAATTCAGCAGGTGTTAAAGAAGGCCGCTAGAGGCTATACATGCCCGGAGCACTTTTGTTATCGTTCAAAGAGGAATTATAAACGGGCGTTCATATTATAATGAGATGTTAGCAAACATCGGTCTAGTGAAAGTGTGAAGGCTGACAAATAAATTGGCATAGGCAGAAAACACATAGGCTACCAATAATTACTTTATACAGAAAGTCAGGTGTGCTCCCGTGAAACTAAAATTTGTAAAAATTCTAATACTTTTAGAAGACAAACCATTCTAACTTTTTTTTCTACAAACACCTGAACAAACAAAAAATGGGTATGCGTTTAATATAAGTGTTTTTTCCCCTTTTTTCTCTAACTGTAAAACAAATTACTTTTTATAGACTTAATTTTGCAGTCAAAACTGACTGAAGAGCTAACGAAGATTGGAGTTGAGATTCTGAGCAGCTCAGTCGCTAGAGCGCCTGGCTGGTTAGTGAGCGCTGCATGATCTACTCGCTGGATCGGTTCTGTTATGATGCACCCAGCCAAGGCAAGTTCTGTGACTAAGTTACGTCAATGTGGAAGCACATAATACTTGTCAGACATGTATGTTTGACCTCATCACCTAATCGGGACCTCATTTGCACATAAGGAAAAATTAAATTAGGACAAAAGACAAACTAATCAACAAAAATACAAACAAACAGAAAAACTGTAAAACCTTTCGGTACATTTTTGAGATGTTTTCCTTAGTGATACATTTTAGTGCTGTAAATTGTGGCATGTGTTTTAATTTTTATTTTCCCCATAAGATTAATCAAAAGGTAGCAGGATTTTTTGCAGTGAATTTATCTCAGACATTATCAATACAATATCATGACATCATAATTTTATGTGACTTTCTATCCCCTTGTGAACCGACTTAAAAAAAAACTTGGGAATAAAGGTGCACAGTTTTCTTGAATATTCCAGTTTCTCAGGTCACGGTGATGGTTCTTGAACTGTGTGTAGACTATGACTCTCGTAAAAAAGACAAAATGTGTGCCCATCCTAAGGAATTTCTACCTTGAAAGAAATCCAAACATTTATGACATATTCCTCTAAATTTAACTCTTTTTTGACGCTTGATGGTTGGTTGGATTCGTTTAACGTCCAACAGCCGCACTATATGGGCTATATTGTGGACGGGCCCCAAGACGGACGTCTGACAATTTTATGTGCTGCCACACACGAGACAGGGCGGGGATATAATGACTCCTGTCTCAGCCAGTCACATTATACTGATACCGACCCAACCAGTAGGGAACGCAACAGCCAGGATTCGAACTCGCGATCTTTTGCGTCCGAAGCCGATGTTCTACCCCTAGACCACCACACCCCCTTTGACGCTTGAACTAAGTTAATCAATTATTAGATTTTATATCTTTCATAGGAAACATTATCTTTTTAAATGATATACTTATTTTTAGCGATATTTTGTAACATCGATGTGCTCATTATAAATTCATGTATAATGAAAACCACAGCACATAATCATCCAGACAAATACATATGTGCTGTAATAAGTCAACATTGTTAACCAGTATGCCCCCTATGGGTAACAGGTAAAATTGCGCCTGAAATATACCATAATGATTATTTAACCATTTTTCATTACAAACAAACATGCCTACTCTGCAACGTAATCATTTATTTTTTTAAACGTTTAGACAAAACGTAGTGGACAAAAATTGCCACAAGATTTGGTTAAGCTTAGTGAGCCAACTCTTCTCTATAAGGAGAGTAAGAGAGTTATCTCCCTCTCTCCGGGTTTAACGTCTCCTAGGTTCCCCTGGGGGATCCTATACGGCGACTTAGTGAGCCAACTTTTTTTTTTTTTAGTTTCTTTAAGTGCGACACATTTGTAAAGTAACTTTGATAAAATAGCACTTTGAGCGCTTCTATATTAAAAAAAAAGGAAATTTTCGAAACAACATCTTGAGATATTGTTTCTAAAAAAAAAAGACCACCACATTTTAAGCACGCCTTTTAAATTAGGAATTCTTCATTTTTCGTCCACCCAGAAGGGCAGAACGTCGATATACGTATTAGTATGATTATTACTGTTCGTTAACATTAGAAATAGAACCAAAGGGTGGCAATCATAGAAATGTTATCTTATTGCCAATTATGTCCCTTTTATCACGTGTACACCAAAGGGAAGCTATTCTGCTTTGCTTGAGCTTATGGGAGAAAAACGATATCTGATAGAGCGCATAGCTTCAATCCAGACGTTCCATTTTTCTTTAAATCGTAAAAGAAAGTAACTAGGAATGTCGAAACATGTAATAGGGGCCTAAAGATTTGATGTATTAAATTACTTTTAAATATTCTTTTATGTTATGATTTTATGTAATTGTATCTTGTTTTTATTTTTTTTTATTCTCTGATATGATTAATCAGGATTTGACTCGCTTTAAAACATTGGGCCAGGTTAGTGTGGCAATTAGATCTTCGATTATAGTCTACAGTTCAACTTGATAGAGGATAATTCAATAAAATTATTATACAGATTAACCTCCCCTGCGGACCACTTGTCCAAGGTGACCTCGCGTAATGGTGACAACTTTCAACCTACTCCCTTGTATTTATCCTCTATAGAAAATTACTCTACAGACGTATTGGACAAACTAAAAGAGACGGTGAATAGCCAAGTCGGCAGTTCTCTTAACCGACAATCATGCCTGAATACCTACTGTTAGTTACTATCGTAAACACTTAGCAGACATTGACAATTAAAACTAACTATACATTTTTATTTTATCTCTACGACTCCCCGCCCGGCACTGGGCATTACAAAGCAAAGGGTTAGAATCTAACTCAAGGGACCTAGCAGATTACTGTCCCATCTCATTTTGTTCTTAACTGAATCCACAATCGTGATGTTGTATGAATCATACTGGCGTAATGCCAAGGTGTTCCTCTAAGGGAAGTAAGAGTATTTTTTAAAATCTTTTGGATGATTACTCTGTTGTATCCCTTATAGACTGATTTTTTTTTATATCAATGGGCACGAAAATGTAGTGTCTAAATATGATTTTATTTATATACTATATTATAAACCGATATTTACTATCATCGGGGAAGGGCGCTCTATTCCTGAATGAGGTGTTTTAAATGTGTGTCCCCTCCTAAAAAAATGACAATACAAATTAGAAACCTGGGCATATAAAAAGAAAAGAGATTCTTTCCACTTGCAATGAGATAGAGTGAGATAGAGAGAGGTAGATTGTGGGATAGGAACAGCTAGATGGAGAGAGAGACAAAGCGACTCCTCTCTCTCTCTCTCTATGTTGGGCTATATAATGCTTCGAGATCTTTTCTTTAGCATTAACCTAAATAATGAATCCCAACTGATTTAATGAATCTCTTTATTCCTTAACTCCTGTTGGGCAGTGTTGTGCTAAGCGCATGTCTGGAGGCTCGTGCTAGTTCCTCTTCCTTTACAGATAGTTCAAGGGTTAAGAGAAATAGAAATATAATGGTTTCTTGTTATTAAAACGTATTGCTTGAAACATATATAATTTTAAAAGTCCCTTCTGTCTATTTGCTCATCAATTTATTTATTTTTTACTTTCGGCACAATCAAGTCTTTGAAAAACATTTTTCCATGTTGTTTTTTTTAAAAATTGATATGTTTTCTCTGAACTTCTTATTGATACTTTTTATCCAATTTTGACTACGCTAAATACAATGGCACTCGTCATATAAATGCTATTTTTAATTGGAACTAAATTGTATGCTTTACAAAGGTTTAACAAAGAGGTTTTTCTTTTTAGCTTTTTGTCAACCCTCTTTATCTTGATGATATCCAGTGGCATTTTATTGTTTGGGGATCACTAGGAGGTTTTCGGAGAACAGAGCCTAATGAAATTTTTTAAAGTCTTTTTCAGATCTATTATTTTTAATCAAATAGAAAAACGCCTTACAAATAATTCAACAGTGTTTACAGACATACAAACACACCATATCTTGCACAATCAACAAACAAGGAAGATAGGAAAGGATCAGTCAGTACCTAATTAATGTGTCCTCGATATGAGCGATCTATTAGACATAAAATCATAAGTTGATTCTGTCCTAAAAAATTTCTCAAAGGGAATGTAATGTCAGGCCGCTCCCTTCCTCTAACTGAGGTGATTAAAACTTACAGGCGCGATAAACGAGAGGCGTATGTTGGCTCTCTTCCCAGTCTTCCCACTGTTCCCACTGCCTGGGCTGAGGCCTGAGGCTGCACAGCTCGGGAGATGGACCGGACTGAGTGCATTGGTTCCAGATGTTGGTGCCTCTCTGGATTGCAAAACAGGAAGGAGTTGAAAGGGAAGATAACAGTGAGAGAGATTGAAGAAATAGACATAAATACAAAGAGAACTGGAGGGGCGGAGAGAGGGTGAACATAATGGGTGCAGAGATAATAGATATAGATAAAGAAATAGAATATCAGAGAGAGATCGTAAGAGAAAGAGAGGGAGAGAGAAAGAGAGAGAGAGAGTTATTGAGAGAGAGAAACAGAGAGCGAAAGAGAAGGATAAAGAGAGAAAAAGAGAGATGGAGAGATTAACAGAGAGAAAGAGATGAGGCTAGAGTAATAGATAGGTAGATAGACAGAGAGAGGAAACCGAGAGAGACACATTGTAAGAGGGACATAGAGGGAGAGAGCGAAGGAGGGGGTACGCATTATTTAAGAAATAGTGACATAGACACATCTTCTAGGTCTCTAAGAAAGCAGAATACAGTCATTTTGATTTTTTTGTCAAAATGTATTTAACTACAATGTGATCGGTCAATTCCCGTGTGACCTTTGTTTGAGAGTAGGAAACGAGATCACTTTCTACGACAAAACATTAGTTTTCAATACCCTCTGAAACTTGAGCCAATTAATACATGGTTACAACATTGTCTCAATAGCGCCGATAAACGGTTCGGTTTTTTCTTTTGCCGTAACCAAATTTTACACAAAATATTCTGTTATGGTGGAGCCGAAAAAATCTACTTTATTGTTTTAATGGCACAGTTCAACAGTTCGTCGGTTTTGTTTTGTTTTATACAAAGATCACTTTTGAGTATTTTCTGATGGCTGAGTCGAAAAACACCTAAGTCTCTATGGCGCATATTAGCGGTTCGACTGACTTTTTGTTGTTGTTGTTTTTAAATATTGCTGGCAACTTCTAACCACTTCCTCTTGGGGAAATAATTGTCCGAAATCTTTTCAAAAGGGTAAGTGTAAAAGGGCTTAGAGCTCCCAGCCAGAAAGTACGGCGCCGAACCAGAAGTGACCTCAAAGCTAAAAATGGAGCTGCGTGAACGTTTGGAGTGTTTGATCCGAGAGGTGCAGACGCTCGGATACGAACCCAAGATCACCAACATTGACGACACAATGATCGCCCAGGGCACCTCCCCAGCCTACAACGAGACCACTGACTTTCAAGGCGACCACAACCTTTTGTTGGCCAATACAACACAGAAGACATTTAGTTGCCTTCAGGATGCTCAGCTCTCATGAGACAGGTGAAGGAGGGTGGG
>RQTK01001343.1:71256-89936 GCA_003991915.1 Elysia chlorotica | reverse complement strand
TACTCTTACTACTACTACTACTACTACTACTACTACTACTACTACTACTACTACTACTACTACTACTACTACTACTACTAGTACTATTATCTTTATCTTAACAGCACTAGCAGCAGCGTGACGTCACTGAACTCCCTATTGCTATAATGACTGTATCGATAGAACTGTGTGGGATGTGCTGAACGGTGCGTGACGGACAGAAAGAGATACGGTTAAACCAGCTGTATCGGTACATTCATACATTGCTATTAATAGAAATCTGTGGGTACATTGTATAAGTCAAAAACTATTACATTGTATAATGTCAACTCTAATCTCTTATCATTATGCAAGGTGGTGTACTCATGGTATAGCATAAACGGAGTTGTATCTGTACTGCTGCCCTAAGTTGTTTGATTACGAGAGAGTGGTAGGGAGATCTATACATGTGCATTATTATGAAGAGAGAGTGTAATGAGACTGCTTAGAGAGACAGGCAGATTGGCAGAGACAAATAGACAGACAGAGACAGGCGCTCAGACAGAGACAGACAGACTGGCAGAGACAGACATAGACAGACAGAGACAGGCAGATAGGCAGACAGAGAACGTCACACAGGCACAGAAAGACTGTATAGACACAAAAGCGGGGACAGACAGGCAGAGACTCAGGAAGAGAAAGAAGCAACTAGAATCATAGAGAAAGGAGAGAAAGAGAGAGGGGGGAAGGGTGGAAAGATTAGGAAATAGAAGGGAGAGGAAAGAGAGAGGGAGGGAGAGAGAGACAAAGAGAGAGAGAGAGAGAGAGATAGAGCGATGAACAGATGGTGCATGTCCACCCGTCAGGTTGGGTACCGGTACTCTGTGGTCAAAAAGTCATGCAGATGCATAGATGTATAATCTAACTTCTATAACTTATATATCTATGTGCAGGTGCAACTTCTTTCTCCTGAACTCCTGATTTTACCGTCCCAACGTCTGTGCAATAAATCTCAGCACTACGGTGATTGGTCCCATGATTGGTTTCTAACATTTCCATGAAATTCATTTTTCCCGTCATACAGTCGATGTCGATTTCAGATTGGCCGATTTTAAGATCTAGGAACATCATCAGTTATCTGAAGCTCAATCATTAAAAAAAAACAACTTCGATAGTTTTTCGACATTACTTTGGAATGTAACATTTTTTTTATTATCTTTTAGAAAACAGAACTGCTATATTTTTTATTTTTTTTTTGCTTTTGTTTTTCAAGTTATTATAATATTAATGAATATGTATAATGACCAAAGTCTCTTATTGTCACTGGTTTCACCCACAACATAATTTTCTTTTCACTATTGAGAACAAGCTTCTTTATTTTCGCGGTTATCCATGATGTTATTTCCCATGTTTGGAGACTTTTGATGTTGTTTCCTTTTAGGGACATGTTTGTTTCATGTTTCTAGAAAAATACTCCCATTGTTCTCAAAATCGTATTCTGTTGAAAATTGAACTTAAAAATTACGAGCAAACTCATTCTAAAAATCCCTGGGGTGTTTTTCCGCTTCCAGTTATGTTTCTATTTGTTGGTCTTTTTTGTCTTGGGTTTGATTCCATTGTCAATGTGTACAATGTCACGGTCACCTAGGATGGGTTGGGTTAACGTCCAACAGCAGCACTCCTAGGATGGGTACACGGCCTGCAGTAGGCCTATGTTGTGGCGGGTGGTTGGTGAAGACTAAGAAACTAGTTGTTTTCTTTTTATTATTTTGCATTTATTTTGTTCATTGCATGTTACTGTTAGAGCCCATAATCTACCGTTGTGTCACCAAAGATGGTGGTCAGCTCTTTAGGGGTAAATGCACATTCCATAGGTTTCCAATTGCATCTATCCATGTATTTTTATTATCGTGCCAGTTGATATATCTGGTAGATTTAAGTCGTCTCGAATCGTAACACTTTAGACTTACTGTACCGGCACTTCTTCAATAGTGTTCCATGTGATTTTTTAAATTCTACGATATCGTTGTTGGGCCCTCTGTATACAGTCTCAATTATTATGCTTTTGGACAATTTTACAAAATAAAATCGGTGTTTCTTCATACCATTATTGCTTAAGTCGAGCGTGCCACTATCCGGTGCTTTACTTATCGCTATTACTCCTTTCCCTGTGTTATTTTCTGTTCTTTTTATTACAGTTTTCGAATAATACTGTGTTATTTTCTGTTCTTTTTATTACAGTATTCGAATTCTTTTGAAATGAAAGGTTCAGCTCAGTGTTTCGCTTCCCAGTATTACAATGTAGTATGTCGGCTTCGGTTCTGTGAGCAATGTAACACAGTTCTTCCTTTTTATTCCAGTGGCTTTGAAAGTTAATGGCCTATGTTTTGTTGTCGCTTGGGTGGTTCAAATTAGACCAACTGCATGTGCCGAGCAGTTTTTCACACTGTCACAGTATCACAGCAGTATCACCAAGGAGACCAGCTTTGTTCTTGTTCAAACAAACAACAACAAAACAAGAGAGAGTAATGGGGTGATGAGGGTTTTACCTGAGGCTGTTGCCCTATTACTATTATATACTGTTGGAAACGCCATTTTCTCGTTCCACCCCCTGGTGCAGTTGTATGGGGGTAAAATAATAGACATAATGGTGTATGTATAAGTAATCCACTGAGATATGTGGTTATTTAATTTGTCTACTCCGTACTTCTAAAGCACACGTAATTAATTGCAGGTGAAATCCTGAATATTTTCACTAATGGTAGCTTTCCTGGATATTATCGCTGATGGTAGCTTTCCTGATGTAATCACTGATGGTAGCTTGCCTACACGACCGTGCATAATTATTCTAGAGCTCAGAGTATGTTTTTGTTGAGCTGAATGGTCATCACGTCCTATCTCTACAGAGTGGTACATGTATATACATGTATTGACGTTAACACAGTAATCACAAAACAACGATGATGATTTAAACAGCGATAAATCAGCCTGAACAGAAAGTTAAGTTACTAAATCCAACTCCTTTATTATCATTCTATACACAAAAAGATTCTTAAAATAGAGCAACATATCAACAAACAAAACAACAAAAAAAAAAACACAACAGGCCAAAGCAATTAGTGTTGTCAACAAGATGATAGGTTTAGATATTTCAAATCATTATATATTCAAATAACAATACTCAAGATAGGATTGGTCAATTCAGAATGATATAACAGGCATTGCAGCAATTTGAATATGATTGAAAGAGACAGAAATGAACAAATTGAAGAGGTAAAATATGAAGTTAAAGAAATGAATGACATTATTCTCTTTAAAAAACAAACACAGAAATAGTCAGTAAAATAGTGAAAAGCGTCAACACAGACTAACAAAAACTGTTATTGTATTTGTTTTAGATTAGATTCAACATATTTAACAAGAAGCAGACAAAAGCAAAAACATGGATCATTTGATGAACCAAAATACAAGCATTTCACAGGCTTGAAATAATAAAATAATATATTTTCATCTTTTATTTTATGTGAAATTCTGGTGTACCAAATGCTTTCCATTAAGAATCTCATAAGTTAGATAATAATTATTGACATTTCGGAAAAGATACAAGTTTGAAACAATTCATACACGATGCAGAAGCACAAAAAAGAAGCATGGACACAAGTTAAAGACAAAAATACGCCAATTCAAAAAAACTCGGATTTGTACTAACCCCTGCATTCTCTGATTCTAAACAAAATAAAATGTTCACCCAGCATAGTAATATCAGGCCCAGCCTTGGATGTATTAAACCAGAGGTGCTCACACAGCTGTTTCCCCTGATGGTTGGTTGGTTGGTTGGTTTAACGTCCAACAGCAGCACTATATAGGCTATATTGTGGGCCCCAAGACGGACGTCTGACAATTTTATGTGCTGCCACACACGAGACAGGGCGGGGATACCATGACTCCTGTCTCAGCCGGTCACATTATACTGACACCGACTCAACCAGTAGGGAACGCAACAGCCAGGATTCGAACTTTTTACGTCGGAAGCCGATGTTCTAGCCCTGGACCACCGGGCCCCCCATGCATAGAGCAATAATTGAATAGCATAGAGGCAACGCCACCATAAATTAAATAGTGTTTGAGAAGATTAATGTTTATGAGTATTGATGCATGTGAGGGTCAAAGTGTGGCATTGATAAGAGGAAAGTCAGAAAGTCATGAATACAGGATAAGGGGTTTCGTAAACACACTGTATGAGTAAAATATTCATTCCAAGGTGGTGGTGCATTTAACAGTATAACACTAATGGTTTTACTTCTATGCTGTATATATATGTACAATAACTGGAAATTGGAAAAGAAATTGATACAAGTTCAAATATTTTTAAAATGAAACATGATTTATGAGATTGTTTATTTATTAAATTTCAAAATATTCTACGGTTTTTCTCTCAAATCAATTCAATCTGGATTTAAAGTAAACTATTCAAGAGCATGCTTAAAAAATAAAATACATATCTTTAAATTCAACGCACATTAAATTGAAATTTTATACATTCAAATTTGTAATGAGAAAACATGCTGTCTAACAAACAGAGTGCAGAATGCTATAAAATCTGTCATGGCGTTACATTTGTTTTACATGGCAGAGTTCTGTACACCAATTTTCAGACAAAGGTTTAAAGATTAGTATATTACTTCATGAGACAAAGAAAAAGATCTCAAAGTGAAGAAATTCTGCATATATTTTAGTTGTATCATGAAAATAAAAGAAGATAGATAAAGATAAATCCTAATTTATTTCTTTTGATGAAAATTCCACTTCGACATGTCATTACATATACGATGAAAACCTCACAAATAAACTATGATGATTTGAATTTCTCATAAACATAATTTGGAAAAGAATGGCTTCTTTTTTCTTTCTTTGGCTCTATTGTAATCAGACCCATAATTATTATGAAGTTTTTCTGCTTCAATTATCTTAATTTGAAGCTCACACTACCAATAGGTGGACGGCATGGTACTCCTGGGGTAGAAGATCGGCTTCCTACGCAAGACGTCCTTGGTTCGAGTCCTGACGATTTCACCCCCTACTGGTTGGGTCAGTGTCAATTTAATATGACCAGCTGAGACAAGCATTGTATATTACAGCACGTAAAATTGTCTATATAGTGCTGATGTTGGACGTTAAACCAACCCAACTTCAGAAAAAGACAGACAGACGTAGAAGGAATCAAGAGAAGATAACGAAAGCCCAACGGCATTTAACTAGGCTTTAAAAAACAACAACAAAGAAATGAGCAAAAGGCGGTAAACTTAAAAGGAAACATTTGATATCAAGCCAAAAATAATGTTAATGTAAACACACTTGCAATTGCTAAATTAGATACTCATTGGATTTATCAATAAAAACAACACCCTTGAACGTGACAAAACATGGTTAATCACAAGGCAGTGTTAATATGATGGCAAAACTCGAAAGTAAGAGAATCCCATACACTTTGTTCTCACAAATACAAACACTGACTAATTACCCTGGGCTTAGATACAGACACTGGCTATTTTACCCTGGGCTTTCTTGGAAAGAGCCACTGAGCATGTTGAACAGAAACAATGAAAAAAGTATGTGTTGATCTATGAGTAGTAGAAGTCCAGATCTAGTTATTTGATTTATCCTTTAGATCCAGGTGTATCCCCTTTTCGATGATAGTCGAGGTAGATCCAGGTAGAATTTAAACTGCGCTCGAATGTTTTTATACCCCGAAAGATCCCCTTTATATAGATTTGGAATTCAGTATTATCACCCGGGCAGAGACCCGCACGTGAACATGTAGAACGGAAAGACAAAAATATATTTTATAGATCTATAAGTGATAGTGTTGATATAATATATACATATATATATATATCCCCGGAGTGGGTGGGTTGTACTTCTATATATATATCTTTCTCTCTTCCTCGCTTACTCTCTTCCCCCTTCTTCCCACGCCTTCGCTCAAAATAATTATTTCCATACATATCTTCTTTTCTCTCAATATTATCTTCTTTAATACTTTCAGCTTGTCTTATTTATCTCTCCCTCCCTAATTTCCCTCCCTCTCTGTATTGTATATCTCTCTTTATCTCTATTAAAATTTTAACCAGTTTCATTAACTTGAAGGAAGTGCAAGGCAACAACAAGTGCATCTTAAAACTTGAGACATAAGATACCCATGAACGAAATGAACATCCTGTCATTGTTAAATAGATTTTAAAAGATATGGAATTGTCTCACAAAAAATAATTCTTTGTTCACAACTTAGAAAGAGCGTGTCCGGTTTCACTTACAACTAAGAAAAGTCAAAGTTTCAATCGTACATAAAGGATAAACAAAAAACACTTTACGCTGAAAAAAGAAGAGACTTCACTCTAATTTTCCACTTAGAGGCTGGCTTTTAATGACAAACATAACCGAGTGCTGACAAAATAAGGTCAACACTTTATGAGGAAAAAAAACATTTTGTGAATTTTCTGAGTGGGTCAGCATAACCCAGGCAGTTGTTATATATGCAATGATATATGCAATATACGCAATATATATATATAATAATATATATATATTAAACCAACTCAAATTGAGTCAGCTCTCTATCTATCTGTCTCTGTCTCTCTCTCCTCTCTCTCTGTCTCTCTCTGTCTCTCTCTCTCTCTCTCTCTGCCTATCTATATGTATTTTTTCTAAAACCTTATTTACCTATGCTCGTCTTCACAACAATGACAGTCGCACAGAGAGTGTATTAGATATTTTCTGGTTTTGTTTTACCTATACAAACTGAGAAAACAATTTATTTATCTTAATATTTCCAACAAAAAAGTAGTGACGAGTCATTGCTTTCCCCTGAATTCTAAGGCCGCGGTTACAAACTGCGCTATGTTAGTTACCATGTGTGGTGGCCAGTATGCATTAGCCTAGACGTCGAGACGCATCATTGAAATGCTAAAATTCCTGGTCCTTTGTGTGTTTACAGATAGAGGGAAACTATTTGAATGGTAAAGTCTAACATTTCTGTTGTGGGGCGCGATGGGCCAGGGGTAGAACATCGGCTTCCGACGCAAAAGGTCCCGAGTTGTTGCCTTCCCTACAGGTTGGGTCGGTGTTAGTATTATGTGACCGGCTGAGACAGGAGTCATGGTATCCCCGCCCTGTGTCGTGTGTGGCAGTACATAAAATTGTCAGACGTTCGTCTTGGGGTCCGTCCAAAATATAGCCTATAAAGTGCTGTTGCTTAGAACCAACCCAACCCCAACCCCCTAACATTACTGTTATAAGTAATCATTGTGTGTCGCAAAACTCAAACTTCCAGACAAATGATTTAAATTCTTAAAGTTAAATTTTCTTTTTCCTGCCTCCACAGTCCCCCTCCCCCTCCCCCCGGAAGTGTAATTACGATGCCAAAACTTCGTAAGACATCATTTTAGCATTTAAAAACTTCGGTTGTTGTTTTCATTTCAGGCGTATCACAGATCCCAGACTTGAAAAAAATGTTTTAATTTAGCGCCTCAAAATTTTTACATAACATTTGACAAAAAAGTTATCCGAAATGATTGTTTCGTTTCTAATAAAAGAATTCTTAAATACGTTTTTAATGTGTTATATTATGAGTAGGGTTAAAAATCAAATGTTGAAACCTTAGACTCCTACTTGTGGTGTCTACTGTTTAACTAGTTTAAAAGACAACTCTATGCAATGCTACAGCTAGTTGTTAATTTGATGTGCCCAATGTTTATAAAGGCATGTCATTTGATTTCTAGTATGTACATTTCTTACTAAAATTAAGGTTACCAGTTTTTAAATCAACACTTAAATACAAATCATTTAAAATATAACAGTACAATTCCTGTTCCTGGTCGCCATTGTTTTCCACACAACTAAACCATCTAAATGCTAAATTTTCAGTTGTTTTTTTATTCCCATTCCGGGCCGAACTATCTAAATGATTTTTATTTCTGATTCCAAGTGTTTTTCACAAAGCCAAATAACCATAATGGGATATGTTTATTAACCTTTCCCTGGTGGCCATATTTTCAAAAAAAGAATACCATCTAAATGCTATGTGTTTAGTTTTTCTCTATTTGGTCTCCATTACTTTTACATAATAAACTAAAAGATAATAAACCGATAAATTCAAGAAAAGTCAGGGTTTAATTTTTTCAGTTGTAAAGAATGTGTTTCGAAGTACCAAATGCAATTCAAGAGGTAAAAAAATGCAACATTTGTTGAGCAAACAGTAATTCGTATTCGTATTCGTACTAATTAAGATGCAAGAGCATACATTCCCATGAAAACACGACTACGCCTGTTAGGCGTACTACACGCATTCTTGTTGTTTGAAAATGAAAAATTGTTAATTGTTTTTGGTATTCCTATTTGATATTTTTTTCCATATGGTAGCGTTAATTCGCATCGTAAAACACGATGCGCGTTTGCTTTTAAAAAACAGCAACATTGGCATCGTAATATAACATCTGTTTTAGCTTTTTTTTTTAATTCGCATCGTAAAATATGATGGGATTACATGGTCGAGGTAGCTTACACATTGTCGTATTCCTATAATTATCATAGGAAGAGTCGTATTCTAACCACAACGCTGTACTTATGACACTCCTGGTCACCAGTATTTCCACATACTCAAACCATCTAAATGCTCCTTGTTTAGTTTTACTTTTATAGCCGAACCATCTAAATTACAAAATGTTAGTTTTACTATTTTTGCCAAACATCTAAAGGCTAAATATTTAGTTTTACTTTAATAGCTAAACCATCTAAATGGTACATGTTTACTTTTACTATTATAGCCACACCATCTAAATAGTAAATGTTTAGTTTTACTAATATACCCAAACTATCTAAGGCTAAATATTTAGTTTTACTTTAATAGCTAAACCATCTAAATGGTAAATGTTTAGTTTTCCTTTCCCAGTTACCAATGTTTCATACATAGCCAAACGATAAATATGCAAGATGTTATGTGTTTTTTTTTCTCGCTTGCCATTCTTCTTCTCAAAGTTGATCTAACAAAATGCTAAATGTAAAACAGCCAGATTTAATCAAGCAGAAGTTGAAATTCGAACTTTTAAAGCAGTTTATACACTTCGAGAGGTCGAAAATTATCCTCTATCACTTTTGTTGAACCAGGGTTATTGTTTTTATTTTAAAATGGAAAATGTCAATTTAGCGTTTAAAAGTCTCTATCAATAAATCTACACTAACCCTAACCCTCAACCTAAACTAACCCTAACCCTAACCCTAACCCTAACCCTAATTCTAACCCTAACCCTGATTCACAACATTTGATATTTAGTGTTCTCATTCTTGTTTGACAGTCTTATTTACATAGCCAAACCATCTAAATGTTAAATGTATAGTTTTGCCATTCATGGTCACTAGTGGGTTTTTTTAGATAGCCAAACCGTCTAAACAATGTAGAGTGTTTAGTTTTCCTCCTGATCGTAGCCAGAGTTTTTCTCAAGGCCAAATCATCTAGGAACATACGCTTAATATATTGACGTTGTACCTACGACCCTTGAGGTAGAATGCACAAACAAGACTTAGCTTACGTCTCGTCGTAACAATATAAGAATAAGAAGGCTTACAAGGAGACGTAAGCTACGTCATGTTTGTGCATTCTACATCATGGGTTCAAGGTACAACGTCAAGATAAGCTTAATAATATGACTCTTTACACGATTTGGCATTGTGAAAAACCCTGGTTACCACCATTACGAAAACTAAACGTCTAACGTTCTTGAAACGGCTTTGATATTTAAAAAACACTAGTGACCATGAATGAGAAAATTAGACATTTGACATTTAGATGGTTTGGCTATGTAAAACAGACTGTCGATTAGGAATGGGAATCTGATAATTTGTGAGCTAGAGCTAAAGTCAATGTTTTTCTGTCCCTGGTTGTCAGTGTGCATCACGGAGCCCCGGCTGCGAGACAAGTGGCACATTGCGGGCGAGAACCGGCGGGTCTTTATTCGGATCCGGCCCCACCAGGTTGTCTACAGGCACGGGGCCACCATGATCAAGTACCGCTGTCTCGAGAACCGCCGAAACATCTTCCTGCTCAGGTGCGGGTTCGAGTCTCTCTGTGTTGACGCCGTCTCTACACCCGTGTACCTATTTACTGGTTGCCGCACTGGGTTTGCTTGCCTTCTATCTTCTTTCCTGCTTTATCCATATCCCCTCTACTCTTCTTCCTTCTTCTTCTCCTACTTCTACTACTCTTCCTTCTTCCTATCCTCCATATCCTCCAACCTCTCATTCTCCTCTTCCTCTTCTTTCTTCTTCCCCTTATATTTTACCCTCTCCTCCTCCTACTCCTTCTCTTCTCCTGCTTCTGCATCGTTTTCTTCTTCCTATCCTCTTCCTTTTTGTATAGCCAACATCCTCACTCATCTGCATTTCAATGCGCACGTAAAAAATGTCTCCTTTCTCGTGTGAATTGTTATGTACATTTTAGTGCCGGAAATATTACATTTGGACAGTGTTTAATGCCTGATTGATTAGGATAGTCATTCCGGTAACTGGTTGTTTTCTTTTTATTATATTCATGTGTATTTGTTTACACCAATCGCTTGCCACTTTAAAAACAAAACAAACTTTAAAAAAATATGCACGTAATAAATGGATCATATTTTGGCTACTTGATTTCAGTAAAAAAAACCATACTCAAATAATAAGTGGGAAGTATTATTATGTGTATGAAAAATTGTAGTATTCGACTGTATGTAATTATGTGAAAACATATTCGTTTTTCTGGTTTGTAAATAGATACCAATATTGATATCAAAACAAAGTCAAATAGAAGATAATGGTTACCATGGGAATGGTCTATATTCTATTAATATGGTTGGCCTTCTGTAATTCGCAGGAAACGGAAGTACGAGAAAGACAAGGATGGGGTGTTGTGTCTTGGCTTTAGCTACGTAGCAGATCACCCCAGGGGAGAGTACTCGGTCATAAGACTCATAGGTAAGCCACATCACCACACATTTCAGTCATAAGACGTGTATATAAGCCACATCACCACACATACTCAGTCATAAGACTTATAGGGAAGCCACATCACCACACATACTCAGTCATAAGACTCATAGGTAAGCCACGTCACCACACATACTCTGTCATAAGACTCATAGGTAAGCCACATCACCACACGTACTCTGTCATAAGACTCATAGGTAAGCCACATCACCACACATACTCAGCCATAAGACTTATAGGTAAGCCACATCACCACACATACTCTGTCATAAGACTTATAGGTAAGCCACATCACCACACATACTCTGTCATAAGACTCACAGGTAAGCCACATCACCACACGTTTAAGTCATAAGACGTGTATGTAAGCCACATCACCACACATACTCGGTCATAAGACTTATAGGTAAGCCACATCACCACACATACTCTGTCATAAGACTCATAGATAAGCCACATTACCACACCTACTTAGCCATAAAACTCATAGGTAAGCCACATCACCACACATACTCTGTCATAAGACGTATAGGTAAGCCACATCACCGCATATACTCAGTCATAAGACTTATAAGTAAGCCACATCAGCACACATACTCTGTCATAAGACTCATAGGTAAGCCACATCACCACACATACTCTGTCATAAGACTCATAGGTAAGCCACATCACCACATATACTCAGTCATAAGACTCATAGGTACGCCATATCACCACACATACTCAGTCATAAGACTGATAGGTAAGCCACATCACCACACATACTCTGTCATAAGACTCATAGGTAAGCCACATCACCACACATACTCTGTCATAGGACTGATATGTAGGCCACATCACCACACATACTCAGTCATAAGACTCATAGGTAAGCCACATCACCACACATACTCTGTCATAAGACTTATAGGTAAGCCACATCACCACACATATTCTGTCATAAGACTGATAGGTAGGCCATATCACCACACATACTCAGTCATAAGACTCATAGGTAAGCCACATCACCAGACATACACTGTCAAAAGACTTATAGGTAAGCCACATCACCACACATACACTGCCATAAGACTTATAGGTAAGCCACATCACCACACATACACTGTCATAAGACTCATAGGTAAGCCACATCACCACACATACTCAGCCATAAGACATGGGTAAGCCACATCACCACACATCCTCTGTCATAAGACCTATAGGTAAGCCACATTATCGCACATGTTTAATAATAATTTAATTCGAGGGAGAGAGACTGCGCGGAAACTCTTATTATAAAGTTGAAGTTGTATTTAGATAAAGTTTTACATATTTTCTGCAGTGCTTAGAATTACGATTCAATTTCCAGTGACCGAAAAAAATTATGGAAATAAATATGTCTCCAAAAACAAGCACAAGTATCGATTATAGTCACGTGACTGTCAATCAACATCGTAAGCTTGGGGGTTGTCTGACAAGAACATTGTTTAAAAGATTCCTGCCCACAGGCCGTGGTCGAGAGGAAGGAGGAGGGAGAACGGGTAGTGAGTACTGGGTAGGTACACAGTCGTATTCCTGAACATCTGTGGTATAGAATATCAATAAGGATTTGGTTTTTGTGACAGTGGAAATAAGATTGCTCGACCACCGCGACCAGTACTTTGGCCCAGATATATGTTTTGTTGTTGTTTTACACTGTCTTCTTTTTAAAACAAATGAAACGCCCTAGTGCCATTTCTTTTAATTGTTCCCAGTATACTACGAAACATTGGTCCAAGCATGATCAACTGAACTCCATATTCTTTACCACTACATGATTTTATGTTATGTCCCGAAAAGTTAAGCGTCATAATTAAGCGTCTGTATGAGTTGAAAAGGGTATCTTATACCGAATGTGTATTAGCATGCACAGCTTACACGTTTCTATCTTATACAAAATGTGTATTAGCATGCACAGTTGACACTTTACACAATGTGTTGTAGCATTCACAGCCATCACACTTTTATTTTATACAGAATGTGTATTAGCATTAACGGCTTACACGTTTCGTTCTATACAGAATGTGTATTAATATTGAAAACTTATACGTCTCTATCCTATACAGAATCGGTATTAGCACTCACAGCTTATACGGTTCTGTTCTATACAAAATGTATATTAGATTCACAGTTGACACTTTACATAATGTGTCGTAGCATTCACAGCCATCACACTTTTATCCTATACAAAATGTGTATTTGCATTAACGGCTTACACGTTTCGTTCTATACAGAATGTGTACTAACATTGAAAACTTATACGTCTCTATCCTATACAGAATCGGTATTAGCACTCACAGCTTATACTTTTCTTTCCTATACAGATAGTGTATTAATATTCATAGCTTGTACATTTCTATCCTATACAAAATGTGTATTGGAATTCATAGCTTGTACATTTCTACCCTATACAGAAAGTGTATCAGCACTTACACCTAATATATGTTTCTATCCTATACATAATGTGTATTAGCATTGACGGCTTACACGTTTTATGTAAACCATAAGTCTCATTATCTTCTTCAATTAGAGATAGGGTTGATAAGCAGTAGAGCGCGTAACTTCTGTTCGGCAAATCGTAGGTTCGAAACCTAGTTTCATCCCCGACCAGGCCGCACTGTTCCCTATTGTTTGAGTCTCGGTTTAACTATAATAATATACCTTAGTTTCAGCTCCAGTCGGGTGTATCGCGGACAATGATGATTCTAATGAAAGTAATGATAACAATTATCATCATAACAGCAGCATCTTTATATTTTAAACAGAAAAAAACCACTGTAAACATAACACTTAAATGAACAACAGCCACACTAACAACAAGAGATTTTTTTAATCTAAGTTATTTGATAGCCAAAATGCTAACTTTTGACGCTTATACACTAACCAATCAAATCAATACATGTATTCTGCCATGTTTAGTTCCGTGATTGAGACTGACCATACACTCTCTGACTCTCTGTGTCCAGGGAAGGGTGAGGGTTCCAACCTGCTGTCGCCTGTCCTGGTTCCCCGCAAGAGCCAGGTCTCTATCAACACAACCTGCGACCTGGAGGACAGACACTTCCGCTTGCCGGATCAGCGCCACTACATCACCCAGGCCATCATTCGGCGCTCTGGTAGGTGGCTAGTCAGTGTTACAGTGATGGGGATGATGATGATGATGATGATGATAATGAATATGAATTATGATGATAATAATGATAATGATGGGTGTCGAATTTGTCATTCCTTTCGAATATTTTAGAAAAAGTCGTGCTGAAACAACTCTTACAACTTCTTGAAATAAATAAGCTCAGAGAAATTTTTCAATCTGCCTATAGAGCTCTACATTCAACAGAAACTGCCCTTTTACGTGTTTTCAATGACATTATTGTTAGTCTTGACTCTGGTAGTGTCTGCTTGCTTAGCCTTTTAGATTTAAGTGCAGCATTTGACACAATCGACCATAAAATTCTGTTAAATCGTCTAAAAATTAGCTTTAACATTAAAGGAAATGCATTTGCATGGTTTG
Source organism: Elysia chlorotica (assembly GCA_003991915.1). Classification (NCBI taxonomy): domain Eukaryota; kingdom Metazoa; phylum Mollusca; class Gastropoda; family Plakobranchidae; genus Elysia; species Elysia chlorotica. The sequence continues at coordinate 75,433 of RQTK01001343.1, read as the reverse complement.
AATCTTATTTAAGATCTCGGACTCTCCGTGTAAAAGTTGGAACTTCTTATTCTGAGGAGGTTATTTTACCATTCGGTGTTCCACAGGGTTCCGTTCTAGGTCCTATTCTTTTTACAATTTATCTGCAGCCCATTAAAAAAGATCTGAAGAGTCATCTTTTCAAACGTGTTTTCAGTTCTTAAGTTGCTACTTTACTTGTTTTTACCTGTCGGTCTTTTACGTAGATTGTATAATTCCATTCCATTTACACTCGTTGTTAAATATTGTAACTGTCTGTGCATAATTTGTATCCGTTTTAAGTGGTAGCGCTTTTGTTTACCTATTTTTTTATGAGATAAGGTTTTAATTTCAATTCGTTAATTTTTTTTTCACTTATGGTTGCATACTATTACACAGCTTTACAGTGTTGCATTTTATATCATTTTTATTATATTTTTTCTGATAATGAGTATATGCTGCATACTATTTACGTCTACATTTCTTCTTATGTATATTGTTTGGTTAAGATTTAACTTTTAATATTTAATTTTTACTTGCATGCTGATTGATATGATGTATTCGTATTTAGTGTATCCACTGTAAAGCGCTTTGGGATTTTTAAAAACATTCTGAAAATGGAAAGCGCTAACTAAATGTAATTTATTATTATCATGAAGATGGAAATAAGTAGGGCTAGGAGGAATATAAACAAGATAATAATGTACGCATAACTAACACAGCAGCATTATAAACAAAGTCAATAACTGTAAAAAGAACAGTCGAGTCCACAACAGTAACACAAACAATTATTTGACATCCAATAACATAAGACATAAAACAGCATACAAAAACATCACACCATCAGCGTAATCAATTTTTAGCAATAGATCTCTTTAATTAATGTTAAATTGTCTTTTATATTGCTATTCCTTTTTTTCTGCTGTGCTGATAGAGGTTCATACGTGTTTTTTCTCATTGTATCTTGGCACCGTGGATTTTAGTATTATCATCATCTATTTTTTATATAAAAAATAATTATTGCGCACATAAAATGTTAATTGATAATTATAGTTGTCATAGTTCAGCCAAAAAGACTTTAAGTACTTAACTTACAATAAGGCAACTTCACCAAAGTGGGTACAGGATAAAATATTTGTGAAAAGTAGAGTATCTGCAGTTAATTTTGTAAGATCGTCAAGGCACAGTAAATCATAAAATTTAGAAATTATTTTTGTCAGACCACTCCGTGTGCACAGCTACAACGTAAACTGTGCTAACCGTCTGACCTTGTTCGGAGACATAAATCACTTTGGATCCTACTGCAAGTTGTGGTAACTTCGACGGCTCTATCTTCTTTTTTCGGAAGTCTTGATGCCCGTAGAAAGTATAATGACCTACTAAATTTAGGCTAATAATACTTCAATCGTGGCTATTGAGATTTTGCTTTTTCCTGCCTACTCTAGACTAATTCAATATAACGTCCATTGCCAGTCACTGTAAGCTGTTCGTGTTATCTTGTATTATTACCTAATACTTGGTCTCCCCAAATTTCTTCAAGCCACAATGAGTCGATGAATAATAAAGCAAATTGAAAGGCTATGGTAGACTTGAGAGATTTTACAGTTTTTAACCACGCATGGTCATTACACTAGATATTTACTTTGATAGAAACCACAATTCACGCTTGCCATTGTAAAACGGCTCTACTGTTTAATAAAGCTCCGTAAATTTCTCATGCTTGGTATAATATTTGTAGTTTATTTGTTAAAAAGTATCAACAACAAAAATGTATATTCTCCAGCTTAAAAGCCAATACTTGAAAGTAAGCCACCAAACATATTATTAATATGGAATATGGTTATGTTGCTGTCTTTTTTTTGTCGAACTTTGTGTTTCGAGCATTTTGGAATTTGGAAAGAAACGACTCGTTTTTAATGTATTATGTACAGGGACCATTTTATTTTATCCTTAAGCTGATATTGAATATCAAGTTCCAGTAGAGCTGATGATTGGACTCAAGCGGAAGACGGAGCAACCAAAAGTATAAGAGAGTTTGAGAAGTGAAGTAAGGAGATAGAGAAAAAAGAGAGAGAGAGAGAGAGAAAGGGATAGAGAGAAAGATAAACAGTTAGACAGAAAGAGAGGGATACAAAATGAGAGAGAGAGTCAGAGGAAAAATAGAGAGAAAGAAAAAGAGAGTGACAAACAGGCAGACAGACAGAGAAACTGACAGACAGAAAAACAGAGAGATATACAAAAGGAGAGAGAGTCAGAGGGAAAATAGAGAGAAAGAAAAAAAAAACAGATAGAGGAGGGGAGAGAAAGAAAGATAAGGAGTAGGGGAGCAACGAAGATAAAAAGAAACTAATAATTATTGCGAAAGAGACATTGAGAATAAGATGAAACGGCAGGAGAAAAGAACTATGTGGCGACACGAGATCGGTGCCGCAATTCCACCCAATCTCCACCTAATGCCCAACTAAGGAGCTTTGACGTGGGCTCGGAGCTCTCCGGCCTGTGAGAGAACGATAAACTAACTTGGTCTGATGGTCTCCCAGAGACGGAGAGCGGTCTGGTACAGGAAACTGATGGATGGCCTCGCACTCTCACTGTAGGGGGGATAGGGGGGGGGGGGCCCTCATTGCAGGCCTGGCGATCCGCTCCACGTAAACGGGTGACATCATCACGTCCTTTAGGCATGGGGTTTTGTCATAAATTTATAAATAACCCTGTGCTATTTATAGATCTATGGGTTTTGTCGATCATTCAATTGCCCTGTATGTCTGAGGTAGTGCTAGGATTACACGCCTGTGAAAATTCCCTTCCTATTGTCTCCGTTTTCTCCTATAGGGCCCGTCATCGCGGATTTTATTACGTCACAGGCTGCCGTCCTGTTGGTAGTGACACGTTTAGTTACGTCAATAGTCAAGGACGGTGATTGGAAATGAACATCTTCCAATGTTTACCTAGAACAGTGACCCCCTTTCGTTATACTTGGGATCAAAAACAGTTATTGGTGTGTGCGAGCTGATGGAGAAAAGAGTGTGATAGTTGTTTTTTCTGGTCAATTATTTGCTCACACTAAATATCAGTATTACGGTTTGACCCGCCACTGCCTATTCACATGACCCAACCACCTTGGTAAAAAAAAGAATGCAAAAAAAGTTAAGGAAGGGCGAGATTCATTCAATAAGGATAAAGATGGGAGAATTCATCACCCATCGTCCAAACACCCGCAAAAAGTAAATAGAGATTCTACCCCCTCCTTCTGATCACCATCTCTCCCACACAAAGCGTAGACATCACCCCCTGTGCTCCACAAAGGCCTGGCTAGCACTAAGTGACAAGTAATGAGGCTAAAGAACTGGGGGGTCCGAGTATCCAGAAAATGAGGCGCTTTGGGTGAACGGCGGAAGAAAGTGTTTTGTGCGGGACCAATCTGAGGAAGGAGTGTCAATCAGTGGAAGTTGGTCATTGATTTTGGGAGAAACCGATCCGGCACGTTTATGGAGTCAGTACTGTCTTGAATTTTGGACACTATACCATTGTTTTTCCTTCTCTTTTATGTGCCTGTAAATTGTGCTTTTTGAGCGAGGGTATATATATATATATATATATTATATCGTATTTAAAAAATGTTTTCAATGTAATAATGGGTAAGTAATCAGGACATATCCCTGATATAATGCAAAAGAGGAGAGAAAATAAGTCGGAAAAATATATGGAGTAAGAGTGGAGCGTGGGAAAAAAGATTAACGAAACGGAGAGGGAAATGAGAGGCAGAGAGAGAAGAGAGAGAGAGAGAGAGAGAGAGAGAGAGAGAGAGAGAGAGAAACAGAGAAAGAAAGAGAGAGGGAGAGAGAGTCCGAGAGAGATTAAACAAAATAGGAATAGACAATAAATATAAGATTGTTTATGTCGTTTTAACTGTTTTCTTATCAAAGGACGACTTCATCATTTGATCAATATTCAGACAGAGTGTTCGCTACAGTTTTCGCCTGTTATACTGTCCAACGTGCGCACACAATTACTGTGAAACCTCTCACAATTTACACATACTCTGGTTTTATTTAAACATGATAACATCGCCCTTTGTCCCAGCCCCAACTCTCTCTGGCAACACTCAAACATGTAACCATCTTCACGGAACCCTCCCCACTCCCCACTTTGTCCCAGCCCCTACTCTCTCTGACAACAC
>RQTK01001343.1:46276-58636 GCA_003991915.1 Elysia chlorotica | reverse complement strand
ATAATAATAATAATAATAATAATAATAATAATAATAATAATAATAATAATAATAATAATAATAATAATAATAATAATAATAAGCAGTAATAAATCGTATAAATTAGGGGCTGAGAATTTTTTTTTGCAATAGTCCTAAATAATAGGTACCAGAATAATTCTATACAGAAAAGTAAAATGTGTATATCGCATTCCAAAACAAGAAGCTTATCACAAAAATTAATAAACATATATCAAAATAGTTTTCAAAAGCGTGGGGTGAATGTCTGTGGCACAATAATACCGGATTTTGTTGTTTTTTTTGTTTTTTTTTGTTGTTTTTTTTAGAAAGAGGGGGGGGGGGCACACTCTACAGGATTAGAATTGAATCAATGCTTTTACTGTAAAAAAAATGTTCGCCACTCTTCCCACAGAGATTAACCTACTAAAGTCAGTTATAAATGCGGACTGACACTTAACCCTTAGTGGGCCAGGTAAGACAGCCTTTGCACACATAGAATTAGAACTTTTCTTATGAAAGGATAATGGAGTCAGCGTAACAGTCGATTCAAATTATAATGAGGATTAAAATTTTAGTGTAGATGTATTTGAGTTGTGTACGTTGGCGCGAGGTTTGTTTTGTTGTTGTTTTTTTTTTTTTTTTTTTGGGGGGGGGGGGGGGAAGAAGAAAAAGGGAAAGGGGGGGGGGAGTGACAGAAAGAGGAGAAAGTGCAGGTCAAGAGAGAGAGTAATGGAAACAACGACAGAGAGAGAAAGAGGGGGAGAGAGAGAGAGTGAGAGAGAGAGAGAGAGAGAGAGAGAGAGAGAGAGAGAGAAAGAGAGAGAGAGAGAAAGACAGAGAGAGAGAGGGGAGAGAAGAAAAAAAAAGGTACGTGGGAGAAAAAAAATAAAAGTATATCGGATATATAGCAGTAAGTGAATAAGCTTTGAAATAAGAAATAAATGGGGACAAAGAAAGGTTAAAAAAAACAGGTTTCATGGAATTTTTCAAAGAACTAAAACAAATTAATTTCAGTATTTTTTCGTATCATTGCAAATGTTCCAAGTCAAGAAAAAACTGCCAATCTTCAACTTGGAACAAGTCAGTTCGACAAAGCGCTCTAAAAAAAGAAGATTGATCGCGCTTTTTATGGCTGAGCTAAGGCGAGGCTTAATACTAAAGCGATGGCAGATGTAGCTTTCTCAGAAAGTGCGTGTTGATTTGGTTTAATGTTCAATACTAACACTGTACAAGCTATATTGTGGGCCTGCCCTAAGACTGACGTCTGACAATTTTATGTGCTGCCACACATCAGACAAAGCGGGGAGAACAGGACTTCAAACTCAGCCAGTCATTATAATAATACTAACCAAACCAGTTTAAGAAATCGGACAGATAGAATTATTTTGACCAACCGTGGGTTCCGAATCGCTGAACTCGTAGTCTGGAAACCACCGCTACACCACTTGAGCGATTCGCTTCACCATCTCAGGAAGCATTATGAATCCACAGAGATGGCCAAAGTAGTTCTCTTCGAAATCATGTGGGCGCTCTACGATTGGCGAAGGCAGCTTTTACAGGTAGATTTTAGGCGCTATAAAGATGGCGACTATAGCTTTCTCAGGTAGCATTACGCCGCTCTAGGGATGGTGAGAGTAGCTTTTTTAGGAAGTATTTCAGCGTTATAGGGATGGCGAGCGTAGCTTTTTTAATGAAGTTTTTCAGCGTTATTGGGATGGAGAACGAAGCTTTATTAAGATGTATATCAGCGTTATAGGGATGGAGAGCGAAGCTTTATTAAGATGTATATCAGCGTTATAGGGATGGCGAGCGTAGCTTTTTTAAGAAGTATTTCATCGTTATAGGGATGGCGAGCGTAGCTTTCTCAGGAAGTATTTCAGCGTTATAGGGAGGCGAACATAGTTTTTTCATTGCCCATTTGTTTCCTATCGCAAAAGTGTGGTTCATTCTTCAAGACGCATTATGGCACGTTAAGGTGCGACTAGGTTAATTAAGTGATTGCAAAGTTTCATCACAACTTAATAAAAGTAAAGTGAGTCAAGTGCATCAAGTAAGAAAAGAAAATATTGTTTTTCTCCACAAAAAATCTGTTTTTGCCGATTTAGGTGCGTCGGACTGCTCAACGCGTTCTGAAAAGCCGGAGATGTGAGATGAAGCCTCAGCTGCTGTCTGCTTTATGAGTCCTGGGACACGTATAGAGGATGTAGAACTAATTGCACATAAGTTTTCCTTATAGTTGTCCACCATTAACTGGATAAAATTCACTTCGTAATTTATTTGAAGACCACAGTGGAAAAACCAGATGTCACCAATTTGGATAAATTTAGTTTTGCACCTTAGCTTACGACTAAAAGCCTTTCCATCGTTAAGTTTTGAAGATAAAAATGGTATGCGCCTGAAACAGCAAAGCGGCAAAATTCGAGGCAGAAAATGAAGGAGACAAAATTATTTTATAAACCAATTTTTAGAATGTAATTTCGTTTGATACAAAGACAAACAAATGATATGTTTTAGTCTACAACAAATGAGCCTTGGCGGCTTCTTTCTTTGACCAACATCGTAAACGACCCCTTCTAAAGAAAACTTTATGTTAACCTTTTAAAGCGTATGCATGTCTTTGATATACACTATGGAATTTTAAGTTTGTTATCTTACATTATCAATAATGGTTTTATCTCTTAAGAAACCTTGCTAACTTGTACACATATCCGTTGGTCTTTTAAATAATCAATTTCTGATTATGTGAAATTGGGTAAATGTTGCCAGATAGTAACCGGAGTTTTTAAACGATTTAAGTTTGTTTGTTTAACTGAACAACAATTATTTTTCATTTTCTACATCGAGCATCAGAAAGTTGACCTAGATGTTTTGAAAGTCTTTGAAATAACATTTCTTTATAGACGATCGTACAAATTCACCAGGTTGGAAACGGGCCTTTAACATGGAGTTTTCTAAGTGGAAACGCAGCTTAAATCTTCCACTGCCTGAACATCTGTCCTGGTGTGACGGGTGAGCGCGCACTGTAGGGCTGTCTGAGTGGGGACTCTACCCTCACTCCAGGCGCTGGTGGTCACCCAGCAAATCTCGTCTGTTTGTGTTGTAATCCTGTCCGCCGATGTCACACATTCACAGTTTTTGACACACTTCTGTATGAACTGGTCTGATGATGGGTGTATGTGTGTATGTGTGTATGTGTGTATGTGTGTATGTGTGTGTGAGTAGGGAGGGTTAAGTGTAAAGGAATAATTAAATTTGTTAAAATTAAAATTAAAATGTTAAAGCCAAAGCAAATCATTATGACAAGTTCTTTTTTAATCCCAGGGTTTATTCATAGTCATATTTCAATCCGTATGCTCTCTAGTATCTTTTTTTTTTCATTTTTTTCCACTCTCTCCTTATTTTTTTCCTTTTTTACTTCTACCTTAACCCACTCTCTCTTTCTCTCTCTCTATCTCTTTTTCTCTCTCTCTCTCTCTCTCTCTCTCTCTCTCTCTATCTACTTATCTATCTTTCTATCTATGTATCTATCTATCTATTTATCTATCTATCTATCTATCTATCTATCTATCTATCCATCTATCTATCTATCTATCTATAAAATATATATATCCTAAAATAACGCTCTCCAGTCCAGTCTTGCCCCACACCCTGCACTCTTGCATGTTCAATATATCTAATCATCACCTTCATTAATTTTAAATCTGCCTGGTCTCACTCCCCACGATAACAGTATTCCTCCCTCAGCACCCTTCTTCACACAGACGAACCACGACGCTGTTGTTTCTTCACCCCTGCTCCGTAAGATTTACCACCATTACCTCGGGCCGTATGTACTTGTGGAAAATTGTTTTTTTATTTGTCTTCCAAGTTTGGAGAGCTCACCAAGGACCCACTCCCGTCCCCAGGGGGAGGCAATCAAGCTTGCCAGATCTAGAGATCTACCTATTGATTTTATTGATCGCTGTGCATTGATCAGCTTCGCCGATCATGTCTGCAGTGTAATCGAGACCGACGCATATATACGGCGAACTTAACCCTTTGCGATCGCCGCACGAGTCACAGTAATCCAGATACATACATTCTTGGTCTCGCATGACCACAAAGAACATTATAGCAAGCTACATGTTATAATTATTGGTGCATGGCTTGCCTGCAGATCAAAGGCAATCACTGTTACATTGAAAAACAAATCCAGATTTTATATGTTACATTTGTTTCTATTGTTCTAATCTCATAAGGGTATTACAAATGTAAAAGAGATGGTGCATCGGTGAGTGGGTGATTTAAGAACAGTGATATGAAATGACCATTGTGTGGAAGAAAGCACAGATGCGCATAAAATATCTATACTTGACTGTGTAAAACGATCTTCGATAATTACTTCATACACTTTACCTAAACAAATATTTTTTTAATCATTAATATAAACATTTTAGTAGTAAAAACTGTGTGCTGTCTATGTTATCATGATCAAACAGTTTATTTAATAAAAAAAATTATTTTGTTTCCACAGACATGTATCAAAGAAAACGAATTGTATAACATTTAGTGATACTGTTAAAAATAAATGAAATGGATTATTTCCATAGTAATTTGATTATTTCTGTATGTGACTAAGATTAATGCCCAAGAGGTCACTGCACCTTAGCACGAGGGATACAAAGGCTGATGATCCTTACCTGTAATGTGTGTCTTTCTGGGCTTACTAGGGACATGCTCTCTTTCTCATGGTGAGTATTCTGTTTCGCTCCCCTGTCTGCTCCTTTTGTTTTGTCCTCTATTGTTTTTTCTTGGATGCGCCCCGGCGAGTTGAGTTGAGTTGGTTTTTAACGTCCAGCATCGGCACTATATAGGTTATATTGTGGACGGGCCCCAAGACGGACGTCTGACAATTTTTATGTGCTGCCACACACGAGACAGGGCGGGGATACCATGACTCCTGTCTCAGCCGGTCACATTGTACTGACACCGACCCAACCAATAGGGAACGCAACCGCCAGGATTCGAACTATGGACCTTTTGCGTCGGAAGCCGATGTTTTATCCCTGGACCACCGCGACCCGGCGAACTAAAGACATTAGTTACAAATCAGAAGAAAAAAAACTCGTTTTATGAACGCCAGAGCACCAAATATATTTAAATAGGGTGAGATTCAGACAAAAATGTAATAAATCTAGATTGGTTGACAGTGTAAATATTTTTTAGTCATAATGCGACACAACGCAGACGGAAACAAACGAAGACTTGACACATTATCATTAAAGTCCACTCCCTCGCATTCATGCTGCAAACCAAACCATTGCAAACACGTATTGTTTTTATAGGTTATAAGCGATTTGGCTCACGTGAATTTCTCCGGCAGCATAATTTTTCATCTTTTGAGTTGGGGAATAGACATGCGGTTTGGTGGCTCAAGTTGAACAGGCTTTGTTATCATCGCAAACTCATAACATTTTTTTGTTTTAAAATACCTCCACGACGACGACCTACGTTTATACAACACTACCATCTACTTGTTAGAGACGATGTTTTCTTTAGTCAAAATGTAATACTATAGATTTTGATCTAAAGTGAACTATGGAAATAAAAATGTACCGAAAATAAATTTTAAATTATTAACTCTTTATTCTTTGTTTTCAACACTGCGGAGCGAGAATGTATCAAAATGCAGTAAACTGAATCATTGTAAAAAAAAAAATTCATTGTCGATTGCAAACCCAATTTCCGCAAACTTTTCGGTCGACAGAACAGTGAAATCGTTTCATACACAGCAGGAAGTAACCAAGACTTTTCAGGTGTTTCCTGGTTGGATTTGAGCGATCCCTGGAAGTCAAAGGAAACAGCTATCACACACCGACACCGCGTGAATCTGGGAGAACAAAACTACATTGTGATCAAATCTCTGACCTCCTTCCAAGTGCGAACATGGTTTTAGAAAAGTATGTTCTTTGTTTGAATAAAAAATACTTGAAATCTAGGCGCAGCAATTCTTCAACGTTTTTGTATTAAAAAATTACTTTTTATAAGCATTTTTTTTCTCTTTAAGACAATATAATTTCCATAATTTCATTTTTCTAAACACGGTGTACATCAATAATGTGCGGTAAAGTATATCAAATTATTCCCCTTTTCACTGTTGAGTAAAAAGTATCAGAATACTCCAAATATTTTGGCTTAATAAAAAACAGGTAATGATGAGTACCCGGGCATAGGTGTACGCCAACATGGAAGTACGAACATTCACGGTGTAGGAGGTAGATCTAGTGTGGAAAGCGAACTTGTATACATATGTGGATCGCTGTTAAAACAATTTTTTAGCTATGCTGGAAATCTTTTCAGTTACTTGTGGTCCTTGGAATTATACATGCAATACTTTATAGGTTCATTGAAACGCGTGCATGCTTAACTCCAAATGTTACATCCCCACCCCTTTCCACTCCCTAACACATCCTTCCAGTAAGAGAGACAGAAACATAGAAATAGGGAGATAGACAGAGAGAACGAGAGGACAAGAGAGAGACAGACAGAAAGGGACAAAAAGATAGACAGAAAGAGGGAGATTAAGAGAGAGGGAGACAGAGAGAACGAGAGGACAAGAGAGAGACAGACAGACAGAAAGGCACAAAAAGATAGAAAGAGAGAGAGAATAGCGACCAGGCGAAACATTCGATGTCGGACACCCCAATACCCAGTATGGTGTCAGTCTACAAAGCGAGCTAGATTAGATCGGTAGGACCCAGTCACCCCAGCCTCTTCACCCTCTCTCGCACCGTGAACTCTTTAGCAGGTAAGTAAAAAGTATTCCCTCATAATTTGTGTATATGATTCTCCATGTATTATTGTATTATTATATCTTTTCAAAATCTTCCATATTAATTTCTATTATTACTTTAATTTTTTTGTTGTTGTTTTTTGTTTCTTTGTTTGTTTTTTTGTTTTGATTTTTTTTTTTTTTTTTTTGGGGGGGGGGGGTCGAGCGCAATTTTTTTTCTCTTTTGTTTATTAACGTTAATTATCAGCAACAAAACTGTTTCCTAGACTCTACTAGTCACAATAATAATAAGCATACAGAACAAACCATTTGGTGACAATGTGGTCTGTTTGAGATTCGAACCCCCCAAACTACATGTCCGCTTCCCATCTTCCCTCCGTCGGGAAAGTGTCTGTCCATCTTGAATCCTGTTATCTGGCATAATAATGTTTGTATGGCCCACTTCATTCTTATTAAATGAGAGATTCCACCGCACGCGCAATTATATAATTTCAAACCCAAATATTGGTTAAATAGCGTTCTTGTTGTTGTTGTTGTTGTTGTTGTTGTTGTTGTTGTTGTTGTTGTTGTTGTTGTTGTTGTTGTTGTTGTTGTTGTTGGTTTTTTTTGCCAAAACATTTTGAAAACAGACGCGCCCATACCTACAAACAACTAAACACACAAGTAAAATACAAGCAAACGTCCCAAAATAAAGACCAGTAAAAACGGATCTCTACTTGCTACAAACCCATTATACAACTAACAACACGTTTTTTGTTTCCCTTTTTTCCTAACCTCCCCAATCAAACTCAGCTCTAGGGTTAACTTTACATTGATGACGCCACCATTGAACTGTCCCCGAATCCGAGTAGGTAGCACCAGTTGAGTTGAGTTTGTTTGTTAACGTCTAACGGCAGCACTAAATGGGCTTTTTTGTCGACGGGCTCCAATACTAACGCCTGACAATTGTATATACTCCCACCCACGAGACAGTGCGGGAAGACCTCGACACCTGTCCCAGAGGATCACATTACATCATACTGACACCGACCCAACCACTAGGGCACGACATTGGACAAATACAAATACATTTATGACAAAACGTGGTTTTCGAACCGCGCACCTACTGACTGGGAGGCCTACGCTGACCACTTGAACCAGTTAGCCCCGTGTGTAGCAGCGCCAGTAGCGCCTTGTTTAAATGCCCTGTATGATTGTTGACCAGCAGATCGCGATTTAATCGCGGATTAGACCATTGTGGGCAGCGACAAGGGGCGTACAGTGCCAAGTGCTTCCACACAGGTACATGCATTAGCCCTGGACCCCTGCTTGATTTCCCCTGGGCAGGCCCTAGCAACGGCGGCTAGTAACCACTCTCTTTCCTTCTTTCTTTCTTTTTATTAATCTCTCTATCTCCCTCTTCCTTCGTCTTTCTCTGTCTCAGTCTGTCTCTGTCTGTCTGTCTGTCTCTGTCTTTCTCGTTATCTCTCTCTCTCTCTACCTCTCTCTCTTTTTCTCTCTATCGCTCTCTCTCTCTTTCTCTCTCTCTCTCTCTCTCTCTCTCTCTCTCTCTCTCTCTGTTTACTCTCTGTCTCTGCTTCCGTATCTCTATCTATGTCTGTCAATCTGAACCTCATCTCTCTTTGTAACTTTTTCTTTCTGTCTGTCTCCCTTTGTCTCTTTCTCCGTCTCTGTCTGTGTCTCTCAGTCTGTCACTCTTAGTATGCTTGTCTTTATCTCTTTCTCCCTCTCGGACTCCTATCTATCTCACTGCGCCAAATTTCGTTAAAAGGCGATTAGGTCTTACATGTAGTTAGTTGAGCCATCTTCTAACTGTATGACTAGTTTTGTTTTTTGTTTTGTTTTTTTCGTAGTTTGAATCTATCTGTTTCCTTCTCTCTCATCTTTCTCTCTCTTTCTCTTTCTCTTTCTCTCTCTCTCTCTATCTATCTTTCATCTGTCAGAGTCGCTCTTGCTATATCCATCCGTTCTATTTCTCTCCATCTCACTCTGCCTCACGCTTTCTCTCTCCATCTGTCTTTCTCTCTCTTCCTCTGTCTTTTTCACATGATTATTGATATAATTGTGTCCTTAGAAGTAGCCAAAGCGCCTGACCGCAGGGATCCCACTGATTACGATCAGATCGCGCAACAGGCATTGTTTTCAAGTGCACATGGTTACATTGGCACCTGGCCTGGGATCAATGGAGGCCGCCTGCGCACGCCGAGAAATCTGCACCAGGTCTACAGCACCAGGAGTGCAACAGGTACCACAGGACTTGCGCGGGGGGCGCGGTGGTCCAGAGGTAGAACATCGGTTTCCGACGCAAAAGGTCCCGAGTTCGAATCCTGCCCGTTGAGTTCCCTACTGGTTGGGTCGGTGTCAGTATAATGTGACCGTCTGAAACAGGAGTCATGGTATCCCCGCCCTGTCTCGTGTGTGGCAGCACATAAAATTGTCAGATGTCAGTCTTGGGGCCCCTCCACAATATAGCCTATACAGTGCTGCTGTTGGACGTTAAACCAACCCAACCAGCCAACCAGAGGACTTGCGATACACACAGTGATGACGGATGACATGACAAAGTCACGGTCTTTAGGCTTGGAGATCTATGATCGCCCATTAGTTACGTAGGCCTAGGGTGGATCTATGGTTTGACGCCGGTACATTTTCACTCACCTATGGTCTTTGCTCTCGCTACAGCCCTTGTTATAACAACTTTAGTTACATGCACGCATCAGTTTTCCTTTTTAGACACTAAGTTTCTACCCCAAGTCTTCCAAAAAACGTTTGGACCCGCACCACAGAAAATATAATAAAAATAATTTTCTAATTTCATTGCTGAAGAAACGGAATGGAAGCCTCTGTAATCATTATATACTAACTTTTAAATTAAATGACAAAATTACATAAAGGGTACATAATATGTTGCCGTAAACGTCTTGTTTGTTTGTCTAACCTCGTCACCATTATAGTCTATTTTATGGACGGATCCCAAAACTGAACATTTTACATGGTGCCACACAGAGACAGTTCGGGGTTACCATGACTCCTGTCTCAGCCGGTTTAATACAAAACTGACACCGACCGTGGACGAAAGTGGCAAATACATTTTTGGCCGGTCGTGGGTTTTAAACAAGGGACCTTCCAATTAAGACACCAGCGTTCTACCACTTGCGCAGTTAGCTATATCCTTTAGCTTTTCACGTTGTTGCTGTTAACGCTCAGTAGGTTTAAAATACTCTCTTTTCTCTTAAAAATTTTAAACGAATAGCTCAAAAGTTTATGTTAATGTAATAGCAACCTTTACATTTGAGAATCCTTATCGTCGACATAATTATTTCAAAAAGCAGATATATTTAGATTGATTCTTCTTTTCTAGATAACATTAAATATTAGCAGGAACATTTTTTTTTCTTTAATATTTGTTATCATATTTTTCAAGTTTAGTGCAAACAACCCCATCAGTTATAACCTGTATATATCCATAACAAAAGTCTGTATATCGGGCGAGCAAAAGTTGCGTGCACGCCTCCCCAGGGTCGCCTTCTCATTAATAAACGACGACATTATGACACCCATGCAGTGTGTATTGTAGCAACGGCGGAATGCAGGGCTAGGCTGGCGATATCAGTTTTGTCTGACCAATCTGACGGTCTCAGACCATCATGTAAAATTCAAACACCTCTCCTCCTTTCTTTCCTATACTTCCTTGCCCACTTCCTCCTCTTCCTATCCCCCCCCAATCTCTCCGAAACTTTTGCTTGACTTGAGACCTGGTTCAGTAGTCGGCACTGAGAATCAATCATCCTTCAGTTGGTCTAAGTTCGATTCCAGTACTTTTACATGCTTCTGATATTTGTGTATATCTGGATAAATCGGTAAACCCAAACACAGGTGCATATTAATTAGGCAAGTGGAACACCTTTTTTACGAAGTGGTCAATATAGTTTAAATTTGAATTGCCACTGTTTATAGATACTGTTTTAGTAACTATAACTGCATACGCATTTTTCTTAACGGTGTAAATGATCATGATGAAAATGCACAGAAACACACACATACAAAGTTCGAGACATAATTATAGTACTTAATAAGGTGGGAAAATAGTTATATGTATTATACATTAAACTTAAAGTAAAAGGCTCGAAAGATCGAAAGAGAGAATATATAGACGCATAGAGATGTATACACAGGAGGACATTCAGAAAGACAAAGAGCCAATCTGACAAGGTTACATTCAAGACTAACATGTACCGCATAGGATCGAGTAGGAAAAGTATTTTTTCTTGCAATACTCTTATAATACTCTTATAACAACATAGCCGTTACCGTGCTGAGGTGCCGAAAAAGAAACTCACGCAATACTCTTATAGACTCAAATTTGAAACTATAGACGTTCAATTTCTCACAACTTTTGATGTTTTTTTAATATTGCCCATCAAGCGCATTCAAGTAATTCGATTTGAGATCCACATGTTTTTGCCTGAATATCCTGTGTGCAGTATCAATGAGGGAATAAATAAAACCAAGAATACAGTTGCAGCGTTATCGACCAGTTTTTTAACCTAAGAATAGTCTCAGAGACCCGTGAAAGAATTGATAAGTCAGTGGTGCTCTTAACCAAATAGCAGGAGGTCAAACATCTTGAAATTCAGGTGGTACCCAAGTCTTCCTATATGTGAGTGCGTAAAACTCATCAGGGAATTCTCAACCAGCTAAGGAGGCGCGGTGGCCCAGGGGTAGAACATCGGCTTCCGACGCAAAAGGTCCCCAGTTCGAATCCTGGCGGTTGCGTTCCCTACTGGTTGGGTCAGTATAATGTGACCGGCTGAGACAGGAGTCATGGTATCCCCGCCCTGTCTCGTGTGTGGCAGCACATACAGTTGTCAGACGTCCGTCTTGGGGCCCGTCCACAATATAGCCTATATAGTGCTGATGTTGGACGTTAAAACCACCTCAACTCAACTCAACTCAGAGACCCATGATAGAATTGATAAGTCAGTAGTGCTCTTAGCCAAATAGCAGGAGGTCAAACATCTCGAAATTCAGATGGTACCCAAGACTTCCTACGATATGTGGGTGGGTAAAACTCATCAGGGAATTCTCAACCAGCGAAGGAGGAGGGGTCCAAGGAAAGTGCACGCGGCTTCTTATCCGAAGCACACGGGTTCAATCATCTTTCAAACTGTCACTGTTTCCTCCAAGTGAGTCAATAGTGTATGTTTGACCTCGTCTCAGATATCCCTCTTTGCATTGTATTGCGTATAGAATCGTTCTTTAGATTTATGAGAGATGAAATTAGTTACAGCGATTTTTTTTATAAGACTGAAATATTTCTAATATTAATGACCGCTCTGTTTCGGTGACATTACATGGTCATATACAAGCCTTTGGACCTGTTACCGTATTATCATTTCCTTCGAAAGCTACGAAGAGTTGAACTAAGGTGGAAAGAGAGACAGGGATGGACTAACAGATAGATATATAGATAGATTTGGAGAAAAGCGAGAAGAGAGAGAGAGAGAGAGAGAGAGAGAGAGAGAGAGAGAGAAAGAGAGAGAGAGAGAGAGAGAGAGAAGAGAGAGAGAGAGAGAGAGAGAGAGAGA